>OZ026615.1:5829337-6029337 GCA_964020975.1 Hermodice carunculata | reverse complement strand
GAAGTAAAGCCCCCCCCCCCCCTTTCTTAAAAGATAGGACCCAGGACTTCTGGATAGTACTACATGTGTAACCAATCAAGGTGGTGCAGAACATTACTGGGTCTGCTGCTTGATGCTCACTTGACATGGGCTATTCATATTGACCTCTTGTGTCAGAAATTACATTCAAAATTGTTCCTATTAAAAGAATACTACCTCCTCCCCCACCAAGCATCTTCTTTCATGAAAAAAAAAATGTTTTCAATGGATTGGTCCAGGTCGTCATAGATTATGGATGCACTGTTTAGGGTAATTGTTTCAAACAAAAATTCATTCGAGTTCCTCGCATTATGAAATTATTTGGTCGTCCCTTTCTTCCGACTTCCAAAGACATATCTACATTTAAAAAAAAATTGTTGGCTGCCCATGACTGATCGCATAGCTTATATGAAATTTTTTGTTGGAGTCCAAGTGTTTTTACGGCATAGCCCCTTCGTACCTGAACTCATATATCCATGTTTCAGAATGTATGAAACGATAAAGTACCCGTCTCGGTGTTTCCGCAGGTCTGCAACAACATCAAAGAGGCACCATCTTCGGTGCGAGATCCTTTTAACTGAAAGGAGCAGAGCCACCATGTTAAGGAATCCTCATCAACAGAACCTTTTCAGAACAGATACGTGAAAAACGTTGATATTCACATGTACAAGAACTTGCATAAATCCACTTCAAAGCTCCATATCCGTGGAGTGCCATGATGATTTAATCATCAACCTTTCAGCCATTACGAATTTTTTTTATTATGATTATCATCTCATTCACATTGTTTCATGCAGTTTTTATGTGATCTTCTGATGTGTAAATACTATTATTTGTCTATTTTATATTCTCTGTTTTTATTGTATCCACAGAGGGCCCTGTGAAAATCAACTTTGTGTTGACCAAAAAAAAAAAAAAAAAAAAAACCCTTTTTAAAAACAAAGCTTTTACTTACTTACGAAGTGTACAATATACTCTGAAGTCCTGCTACCCAGTTATCTTTCCCTGCTTTATTGTATTTGTGTCTTTTTTTTCCAAAACCACTTCTTAGTAGTCTTTATACTATTCCGCAGTCCGAACCCTTTGCTCTCCATAAGCTAACCTGTCACTGTCTAATTTATATACATATGAAAGGACTATTGTCCATGTTGCACACGTTCTTCTGTTGCATTTTGACATAGACTGTATAAGCCCAAATTGATTAAAGGGTCTTCAGCGGGTAACTACTCAGAACATGTTTCGGAGCCTGTACCCGTACATTTCTCTCTGAGTAGCGGCTCCTTGTCTAAGGTAATTATTCATCAAAGACAACCCACATGAAAATGAATAAATATGAATATGGCAAATGATGAATTAGCTGAATGAGTAAAGTTTTGCTTATAAATGCAGAGCTTCATTATAAATCCGGAGCAACATGTCATAACAAGCTTCAGGTAATCTAGATTCAGCTAGCTGTATTAGCCAGCGGATTTCACTATAATTGCATGTAGGCCTTTGAAATCCCCGAAAACATTAAAATCACTTGGGTTTTAACTACAGAAAGACACGTACGTACCTACTGCATTGTCCAAGCATTGTACGCTAAGTACACTTTTAACTAATTGGAGTTGAAAACAATATACTCACATCGTATGCCATGCGTTATGTCCACAATAGACAGATTGATTTTGCGTTTGGTACCACCAAAGGTGTGCATCCAAAATGCACAATAAAAAGGTATCAAGTGTAGACAGGTAATATCAATATGGCAAAAACGGTCCTGGACGAAAATGTCCACACAAGGGATGATTCCATAATGCGGATATGTCCACAAGGGCATGTTTTGTTGTACTTTCAAGGTAACGCATTAATCGGTCTTGGGTAAGTGTGATTACAATTGTCTCTCCTGTCAAACTTTTTTTTTTACATGGGCATATTGTTACTAATTAACTGAAGTTGTCGGCTACGTTGCAAACAATTGCCATTTCTGTGCTCAAAGGGTGGCTTCCTTGCAGTACTTAGGCAGGCTTGACATTATACAGGTTTATCACGTTTCAACACTGCGCCACGCCAAATATAATTATACCGCCTAACAGCGTAAAACACTTAAAGCTGAGCCCGTGTCACAAGACATTACGACAGCTACGGGACAGCTGTTCTACCATTGCGAAATTTGTACTTTTATGACCAGAATGTACAGTTTGACTACTTAATTCTTTCATTTTCAGTTTCGGCAAGGATCATTGTGCTCTGAATTGACACACCATACTGGATTAATATTCTTTCTAAACCGACCTTCCATTCAAGTACTAACATGCCTACCGTTACCATATGAATTGTCCGGGTCAACAGTTTTCCTTGCGCGCTGTACGGGCATCAAAGTGCGCCGCGGATAGCTGTTGATTGAACTTGGTACCGAAAGAGTTAAGCCATTGTTTTATTCGTCTAAACCCTCCAAGTTTAATTCAACAGCAGCTTAATTCTTCTGACCTCTCCTGGAAAATTAAATTTTACATTGGTTTCGCGCAGGGCTTTCCACAAGACGAAATGTCATGTCATAGCAGTTGCTAACAAGAACCATGCAATTTCGCTCCAAAGTCGTATGTTTTAATAATCCTGCATTTCTCTTACTTACATGAATACACGGTTTATTAAAGGAGCATCATTGTCAGCGTCCATTCTGTATAATTGCCTCATTAACGATTTCAACATCGCTCAAGCATTATACGTAAATGTAGGTCCATCTTGTCTTATCCTACGCTTATCCCGATCATTCGTGCCATTTGTAGATTCATTTGACATAATCTATCCATATTTTCGCTGTCTTAGTGATGTACCTTCAAAAGACACATTGACTGGTCACGAAGAAGGCACACTATCGACTATTTATGCCTTCCTTGGGTATAATAAAGCTACAATTTACCCTGTCAAGGATAGGTGTTGGTATGTTGTCCTGATAGCTGCCAGAGGTCCTATTCACAATACATTTTCAACAGTATTCTTTAACGAGATATATCAGACAAAACATAGAAGTTCATTTGGACGATCTGAGCGGGGTAAGACAGTGTATAGATGGCCAATATCAATATAACTCGGTAGGTCTAGTCATGTCGCCTGTTCTAAGTCCCGTAACTCTTTAATTGGTAATAACATTTTTTTCAGTGTGGAAATGACGAGTATCAATATGTAGAATTGAAAACCTTCTAAAGTCTTGCAAACAGACTTTTTTCGTCGATAACATTATATGTTTCTATAGCAAAATTGACGTCTCCTTGATCCAGCTAAATACAATTTCCAGATATTTTTATGATATATAATTACTCCAGTGAGTCATATTTCTCAGCCCACAGCCCGGCTTTTCATTCTCTTGACCATAAGGCAGATTTTCTGAAATACCACTGGACATTTCGTGAGCCTGTATATCGGAAACTATTGGTGCAAGCAGCGTAATTGACTTGGTCACGGCCAAGTATCCTTCGTAAATATATATATATATATATATATATATATATATATATATATATATATATATATATATATATATGGATGGATGGATAGATAGATAGATAGATAGATAGATAGAAAGATAGATGGATATACAGACCAAGTGTAAATGCAAATGGAATAGATATATAAAAGCTTTGTCAGTCAAATGGTTTATTTATATCCCGTTAACCTTATGATGACGATGTATTGCATTACCGATAGTCACTATACGTTTACGCAAAAAGATCGCTGGATATCTCAGTTGGACTGGGCTATACATGCTTCGTGCTCTGCACAAGTGATTGGTGACGTAACAAAATTTAATATTCACAAAGACTGTGCTTTATCTACTAATCAGGCTCCTATGAGCCTTGAGTTGAAATTGGACATTAACCTTGCTGACCTTCGAAATAGAACCCAGCTGTTAGAAAACGAGTGTGCTATAAATGTCGCCACCGATTAAAATGGAAAACATTAAAAAAAGATACGTTTCGTGGTAAGCTTCCCAGGCTGGATGCAAGATGACAAGCGGACTTCAATACTGCCGAACGTTGTACATATGTCACAAGAATATTGTATGATACTGCGCAAAATTCGAAAAACCAAGTAAAAGATCGCCCAAGATCCCAGAGGTATAGTGTTAACAACGCATATGACGAATGGCAAAATATCTTATAATTGAATGACCCAAAAGCTATCTGGCGAGCGATCAGCTGTAAAGGATCTGTTAATACGACAACAACTGAAGTCAAACCAAATGATATACAGTTTCGAGAATATTTCATGAAGTCCAGGAGACATTCACCCAGCACCAGATGACAAAGTTGATATTCTTTTGTCCACGCAAGTGTACATTCCAGTGCTGGACGATCCAGCACAGTCTTTGTAGGTTGAAAATAGTATGGAATTACTGAAGCCGAATAAAGCCCCAGGAGCAAATGGTATTACCCCAGGTGTGTTATTAGATAATAACTGGGTTTTATTGCTAGCTTACCTATATAACCAAATATTTTACAGAGAGTATCCAGACGAATGGCAAATATCTAAAATGGTCACACATGAAAGGGGATCATTTAGCACAAAAAATGATAGAAGTACATGTAAAGTATTTTAGATGCCCTCGCAAAGCTCTCTGATGTTATCCTGAGCAAAAGGTTTTCTTTATGGGATACATCTAGAGAGGAACAAGCATTATCTTTGAAAGGTCGCGGCTGTGAAAAACAAATATTAACTGTGAGACTGTTAATAACTATTGCAAGAAAGGCCAAAGAAACAATGTCATAGACCACGAAAAAGCCTATGATAAAGGGAATAGACTAACTGATTAAACGCCTCGCTGAAGCAGGGTGTGGTTCCTACTATTTAAAGGCACTCAGTCAGAGCCTTGTGAACTCTAAGTGTAATATAGACAGTGAGATTTTTGCCAATACAATTGGCATGCGACAGGCCGGACTCTAAGTAATCAACTTTTTATTTTTATATCGATCCAACAATAGACGCTGTAAACACAGCAGAGGACTTAAAAGTTTATCACAGTTTTGTTATAGAGCACTTGGTTTGGTTTAAACATATTTTATTCCGACGTAAGCAATTAGGAAGGAGGGCAGAGCCCTATACAAATCCTTCTTGCGAAGAAGAAACCAGCGCACAGGACATACGGCACGTTTATTCCAAATTTGCGCCTCTCGTCTAGTCCGGGGACTCAACGAGGGGCGCACGGAGGAGACAAGTGGAAGGGAGACACCACTAAACAGAGCACAGGTACAGGAGCCATGATGTGATAGCCATAGACAGTGCAGTAAGTTATTGCTTCACCTTGGAAGCATTTGGGTATTGCAATATAATCTTGAACTGATAAAAAGGTACAGACGTTTTCCTGTAAGGAACATTTATCATGACCATACAAAACAGTACTAATTGAAAACGGTGCTACCGAACTGATTGAAGCGTGGAGCATATTGCGGACAATGACATATCTTGAACAGGCCAGGAAATAGTGCCAAACGCTTTCGGTAGTGGCGCCGCATGTGCAGCTTGCAGATTCGATAACGCTGATCTTACTCAAATGTCCCTTCAGCTGACTGCTGGCCATACGCAAACGGGAATGCAAAATGGACAAGTATCTCTCACAAATATTTAAAAGTTCTGGATATACGACACCACATGTTTCCGCAATCGAAATTCTCTGTTTAAATTGTGACAGGATAGGTAATATCCTAGTATCTAACGGGAGTAGGTTCCATAAAGTAACAGCAGGTGGAAAGAATGATTTTTCAAAAAGGAATGCACTAGAGTTAAAAGATGGCATGTCAGAATGTCTACTAGAATCTGAATGTTCTCTGGCGTTTGGACGATGGTTTTCACCTACTAATGGAACGCCGGGTAAGGCAGCATACAAATAACTAGGTGTGAGTTTGTGGACTATTTTATACATTGTTATGCATTTACATCTTTCCCTTCGCTTTGACAGCGACTCCCAGTCAGTTGTTGCGTACAGTTTAGCCTCTGGGGTAGTTCTCATAGCACCTGTCACAGTCAGCTGAATGTCTTCCAGAAGATCTTTATCAGATTGGGTGCAGCCGTCCTAGACCACGCCAACATATTCCAGAACAGGATGGATGAAAGATTTGTAAATAATTTCCAAGATTTCACGATCATGGTGGTACTAGATTGATTTCATGCTGTTTGACTGTTTGGATGCCTTGAGTGCAATTTGTGTAATGTGAAAACTCCATTTAAATCCTGATCTTAACGTGGGCCCTAAGTGTTTATGTTTGGGACATTCTCCTGTTGGCGGCCTTGAAAAGTGAGAGGAGGGTGATCAGGGCTGTTTTTCTTCAGAAAAATAAACACAGTATCGGTCTTCAGTGCATTAAAGGAGACAATCCACTCCTTGGACCATTCATCCATGGAGATGAGGTCACCATTCAAGACCGCATGCAGCAGCATGGACTGGATCATTCGATAGTAAGATAAATTGATGTATCACCAGCAGTGAGTGACTAGTGTGAAATTAGTGTACCACATTAACTATATCATTGATGTAAATTAGAAATAATAGGGGGGCTAGCACAGACCTTGTGGCACACAGGCCGTGATAGTGTCCCATTTGGAAGAATCCCCATTAAGAACTACGTTTTGCCAAATCATGCCAGATAGGTTGACTGTGATACCTTTTTTTTCCAATTGATGTAGGAGACCTCTGTGCTAAACTTTGTCGAAAGCTATGCTTATATCGAGAAAGACAATCGTTACTTCTTTTTCATCAATGGCTATGCATAATTCGTGATATAAGGAAAGTAGTTGGTGGACTGTAGAGTCACCCGGTAAAAAGTCAAATGGGTTTGCAGGGATAATCATACTGTCCCGCAAATATTTGTATGCATAATTAATATCACTACTCTTCCCATTACTTTTCCTGTACAGCTTAAAAGAGATACTGGACAGTAATTGTTGCACAGGCTGGTATCGCCCAAATTTTATGCAGGGGTCTAACGTGCGCCTCTTTCCAGATAGACGGAAAGTGACTTTGGTTGAGGGATAGGTTGAATAATTTTGTGAGAGGTTTGTAAATTTGGGGAGTGGCTTCTTTCAGAAGTCTGTTGCTTACAGTCGCTTTGGAAGTGTCTAGGCTTTTTGAGAATGTCAAGAATTTCGCGATCAAGAATACTCAGATGGCCTAAAGCGTAAATAGGACGGTCAGGGGTGCTGGGATTTCAGCCGTTGGTGTATCCACGTAACTTTGGCTTAGGAAGAAATTATTAAATTGTTCGGCTTTAGATGCACTGTCAGATATGTTTCCAATCACAATGAGGGTATTGCCTGAAGCTGTTTTTTTTTTCAAAAAATATTTAACTGTCTTCCACCATGCTCTATTTTTCTTTTTGCAGGTTTTAAAGGAAGTTACTTAATTTGGTATTTTGACGATATCCAGCTTAACCGAAATGTTCTTGGTACTGATCACAAAGCTGCTTATACGTAGCCCATAACTCAGCGCTACGCGGACCATTAATATTTTTATCTTTCGTTCGATTGTATGCGTGCATGACCTTACGCTTTTTGCAACGGATGTGAGAGGTTTACCAAGGAAGGTCGTCGGGTCGAATGGTAACTTCCTTATTAGAAAATACATGCTTTAGCGGCTTGCAAAAACCAGTCAGTCCATGAGGCACAACATTCATTTATATCTTTGGATGAAAATAAATTGTCCCAATCGATTTGACTCAGATGAGTGCAAAAATTATTACAATCTGCCTTTTCATATTCCCAAATAAATATCTTTTACGGAGGTTTAATCTTCCTTCGAAACAGAATACAAGCAGACACGACACTGTGATCGCAGTTCGAAATCGGGGGCAAGACACAAGGTTTACAAATGAAGTTGGAATTGTTTGAAATGATTTGATCAAGACAACTGGTAGTTATTCCTCAGAGGAAAGACCCGTGTGTCCCATGAGAACCCTTCGCTGGTACCTTTCCTGCATGGACAGTTCCAGGTATCAGAGGTCCACCTCCTGGCACGCAGTTGTTGACATTCTTTGGGCCTGCCAGTAGCAATCTTCTACGTCTTTCACTGAGCACTACTTGCATGACATAATAGTGCTGGAGGAGGGCATGTACGCCTTTGTGGGAGTGACCAGCTCCTTTGCTTAGGTTCTGATACTTATCTCTTAGGCTTTCTGGATCCCATCAGGGCAGCCACCATGTTCCAGTTAATGGCACTCTTGTGGTTTAGATCTGATGCAGTCTACAGGTTGGCACACTTTTTAGAGGGCCTAGGGCTATTTGCTCAATTGACCTCATCTCGGACTTATATCAGACAGTTGGTCCTGCTGTCCTGACTTTCAGCCGGTTGACCCGGGAGTTAGCTGCCCTATGGAACCAAACACCAGCCCCCTGTTGCCCGCCAGTTTCGCGACTAAGTCATGTTAGATTTCCAGGTCTGAAGGAGCAGAAACAGAAAACGTCTACCCACAAGGTGAATAGCTGTCATATTGGCGGGCAAGTTTTGGGGGGGTTTCAGTGTGGTCCCATGCTGATTGGTAAGGAGGGTTTCTGGATTCTGCTGTTGGCGGCCTCAATCTACGTATCTCTGAGGTTTTCCCTTCAGACATATCCTCCACACACGAATGGACGGTTTCCCCGAAGCTGCCAGTCCTGGTGGCCATATGTGGTCAGTATGCTAGTAACATTACACCCTCTGCCTATGCCTAGATATCTGTATATCGGCAATGGTGGTCGAGACGTATCGTTACGTAACTAACACGTGAAATTTTTAGTAATTTCTGTATAAGTATACTTACCTCTCGAACTCAAGAGAAACCCACCTGACCACCCCACCTTCCTGTTTCAGATGACGTCAACCACTTTTCAAAAGAGGAAGGATGATACGGGGAGCATGCGCGCGGTAGTCACCAACGAATCTATATAAAAACTAAGAGATGGCGCCATGGAACCATCAGGTTTTTGGAATCAAATGATTGAACTCAACCTTATTTCTAGGGTGTTTGCCCCAGACACAGAGGTCTTAGTAATGGTGGTTGAGAGGTTAGTATATCTACTAATTCCGAAATTACCTAAAAATGCACGTCTATTTTGCAATACTGATAAAACCAGTCAATTCTTCTATATATATATATATATATATATATATATATATATATATATATATATATATATATATATATATATATATATATATTCAGGGTTCGAATTAAGCAGGTGCCCGATGTCCCGAGGCAAGTTCAAATGCAGTCGGGCAAGTTCACTTTACAACTTTGTTTCCCATTGGGCAAGTTAAAGAAAAGTGATTCAAGATAATCAAGAGCTGACATTTTTTCTCAGTTGTTACAAAGTTGATTGTTCACTGTACAGGTAAACAACCACTGTTGCACAATTCACGGCAAGCTATATCAATATGAGCACTGATTGGTTCCAACTGATCTTGTGTCCAGCTTCAAATACTTATGCCATTGTTAACCATGCAGTACGAAATGTGCAACCTGGCAGTTAAAATATCTTTAATTATGTGGTCATTTGTGATCGGCAAAGCCCCTGAAAAGGATGCAAAGGACACAGGGAAGAAAAGAATAGAATCTGAGAGGTGGTGCTGGTCTCTCAGTGGAAGTGACTTTCTATATTTTGGATGAACATAGCCAGTTCATATTCTGTATGGAAAGACAATGACGCCACATGAGGGTGCTGATATTCAAGGCATGTTATTAAAATGATGCCATGAAAAACCAAGATTGTTCCACTATATTTGTTGTAAAGTTAGCTGTTTTGTGTGGCAAGTTGAGGAATCTCAGGGAAAGTTGGGCTTATGTGTAACTTGCCCGCAGGGCATGTTACAAAAACAAAAACAAAAAAATCTAACCCTGTGTACACACACACACACACACACACACACACACACACATACACGCACACACACACACACACATTATATGCGGATACAATGAGAGTAATTCCTGGTATAGATAAAATTTCAAGGTAAAGTCACGGAAGCCATACTAGATACATGTAGTATTGACATGTCGGCATATTGAAGTTAACATTTACAGGACCAGACACATGACAGAGAAAGACAAAAAAAAAAAAAAAAAGGAGAAGTCAACAGCCTTCTGGATGTGCACAATTTGCCCGTGAGAATATTACTGAACTTTAATGACCATTACTGGATGAATTTCCGTTAGATCAGCTTTTATGCAGTTCTTCCTTGGTACTGAAAATTTATATGTATAACAAGAAATCTATGTGAAGGAGAGTTAGGATTCCTAGTGCTCATGGTAATATGTTGAGCACTTAGGATGACTTTGCGGCATACAATCGTAACGCTCTGATAGTTTATCTATTTCAAGCGGTTCTCGGTAGTATTCACATGGTTGTGTTGTTGATTCCGATCCGTAAACACAAGGTAGATCCAACTCATTCAGACATAAGACGGGGCTGAACTTACAATGTACATAGACAAATTACTGCATAAATTTTACCAATACTAATACATGCTGTATTGAAAGATACAGCCTGGCATAACCTGTATAAATGCGTGCAACATGGAAAAAGTAACATGAAACTGTTGACCGCTTTATCATACAAATTACGCAATGAAAATTTATCAAAAGTACAACTTTATTATTTCGAAGACCAGCCACTGTTAATTCTCCTTATTGCGCATTATGCTGTCATTTGCTGTCAAAATAATTGGTTTCCGGAGTACGAGGCCTGGTCCCAGGTACCTTTGTCTCTCGTGTTCACTTATATGACATGTCACCAATCAAACATTTCCTGGGTAAAGGTGAGGATGGAATTATTGAATCACTAAAATATCTAATCCATCACGAACATTTCCAGCGACCACGGGCTTCAGAGCACACTCTTGCAACACTTTTAACATAATAATTTTAAGCGTTACATCACAGTGGGTGCTGGATTGCGGGGTGCAGCGACCCGGCCGGTGCTATCGGTTCATGCGGTTGGGCTGGCCGCGGCACTATGGCTGTGTCGGCTCCCGCTGTGATCTGATAATCTCATTATAACATTACAATTAGGATTTTATATGTTTTTGGTATGATTTATTTGTTTTATATGATTTATGTCTCGATGTGCCGTACCAATACTTTTATTTCCTCAGCAATGGGGGTCGAATAATAATAATAATAATAATAATAATAATAATAATAATAATAATAATAATAATAATAATAATAATAATAATAATAATGATAATAATAATAATAACAATGATGATAATGATGATGATAATAATAATAATAATAATAATAATAATAATAATAATAATAATAATAATAATAATAATAATACATAGAAGGACATCTAATGCAATCCAATTTAAACATGGCACACCACAGGCAAACGTTTCTTGGTGATAACTTACAAAAGTGCTATTCATGAAATAGTACAGAAAAACATGATCCATGTTCATAAATTCCAAACCCAACAATGACAGCAAAGAGATTCCAGAGTTGCCAAAGCATCAACATTCATGTTCCAATACCAATGCCAAAAAACAAATTTCTCTCCTGACTTGAGACAGGCAGTCACCCATAAAAGGCAACTGGTGGTTTTAAGAATGAATAAAGTGACCTTATCAGAGTTACCTGTAATTATGGTACATTTCATCTCTCAGTGGATTAAATCCAGTTGTAATCGAGATAAGTGTGTTACAAAAGGACATAATTTATAAAAATCGGGTACACATGTTGTGGCAGATGTAGTACAAATTTTGTGTAAAGGTAAAGCAGACGTGATTCAAATTCAGTGTAAGGCTTCAACATCCTGACTACATAGCATTTGATAGGTCACAATCCGACACTGGTGCAGAAGGGAGAGTAAATGTTCTGTAGCAATGGAGCAGAGAGTGAAAAATGACTGTTTGAGTATGTGACAATATTGCTTGTAACATGGGTGGTACGAACCGACCAATAGGGATGCCGGAAAAAGTGCTGATTATATCACACAACCTAATACACTCTTCATGTGAAAAGTGTGAATTATGGTCTTCCTTCACTATAAAATAACAAGTAAAGTAAACAAATAATGAACACTTTTCACACAACAGCATTGCTTATTAGGTTCAATGCCAAGCATGAATCCTGGAAAAAAAGTAAAAGAAATTAATTAAAAAACTGATTGCTCTTTTTACCTGCAGTAGGCTTCTTGTACCCTCCACTCTCTTCATCATAAAAGTGAGGATTATGGTGAAGTCAGTACATAATGAACACGCTTCACACAATAGCACTGCTTATCAGTGTCCATGACAAGCATGAATCTTGCAAAAACTAAGTGAATTAATTTCCAAAAATTTTTTTTTACCTACAATAGGTTTCTCGCAGGCTTCACTCTCTTCATTATGACACGCACCCCTTAATAAAAATAACAACTGCTGAGTGGGAATGCTGACTAATTTACTTAAATCTGTCATTGTTGCTTTCACCAACTGGATTTCCTACTGCCACATGGACAAGTGGAAAATACATGAAAAAGCAGTTAAAGTTGACTGTGCATGTGACAACGTGCATCAGCAGCAAATTACACGAAAGATAGGGGGGAAATGCCATACACCAAGTAATTTCTTGATACGTTCCTACCACCCATGTTACAAGTCTTTTATAACATATCACAATGACTATTATGCCATCATAATCAACTCGGTCTTCGACCTCGTTTAATATGTGGCATAATGGTCATGTGACATGTTATAACTATCACTTTCCACTATCTGTGCTTGTGCATGTGATAGTTATTACATGTCACATGACCATTACGCCACATAATCAACGAGGTGGAAGACCGAGTTGATTATGATGGCATAATGGTCATTGTAACATGTTATAAATAACTTGTAACAAGGGTGGTAGGAAGTGACCAAGATATTCCTTAGTGCATGACACTTTCCCCCTACCTTTTGTGCATGGTTTAATTTGCCGCTTACGTAAGTTGTCA
Source organism: Hermodice carunculata (assembly GCA_964020975.1). NCBI lineage: Eukaryota > Metazoa > Annelida > Polychaeta > Eunicida > Amphinomidae > Hermodice > Hermodice carunculata. The sequence goes on along the minus strand of OZ026615.1, from coordinate 6,016,389 downwards.
CATGCACAGTCAAGTTTGACTGCTTGCTCATGCATATTCCACATATCGATATGGCATTATTGGCAGTTGGAAAACTAGGTGGTGGAAGCCAAAATGACAGATTTAAGTGAATTGTGCAGTATTCCCACTCAACAGTTATTTCATCAGAGGCGTATGTGTCATAATAACGAGAGTGCAAGAAACCAACTGCAGGTAAACATCAATACATTTTTGGAATTTAATTCGCATATTTTTTCAGGGTTCATGCCTGGCATGGACATTGATTAAGTGTTGTAAGTACGACGTATGCATATTAATTTCCCGCCACAAAGCACGGGTTTGACGCCAGGCGATCACGGGGGACGTGCAGGTTATATCACTGTCACAGACAGTGCTATATGTTCATTTCTCACAAAATTCGCGTTTTTTTGAGAAATTTAAGTTCACAAATGCTTAACTGGTATTCATCTAGTACTTCCCCAGCCAGATATAAAGAAAAATTTTCATCTGCCTTTAATAAATATTCTTATTACCAAAATATTAGTAATATCCCGCTTGTCCCAACAGGTACCGACCCGTATGTCGCCATATCCCGCCAAGCGAGACTAGGCAATAAGGTATGCTTGTGCGGGAAATTAATATGCATATCTCCTATCGAGTCATGCAGATCAACTTACATTATGGCGACAGTAATATCATGCTAGATATGATAGACGACTTGGAAAATTCTAGTAATACACGTCTGTACTATTCCAAGTCCTGTGGTCATCTGTACAGATCCTGCTGGAACAAAACCTAAGTTTGGGCTGTTCAGATTTCCGAAATCAAGTGAAAAGAGGTGACCAACAGTACGTGGCTTGCAGAGGAAACCAAACAGAATACTGAATGATGTGTTCAACCATTCTGATTTGCCGTTTTCGCTGTAGTGTTTCAAAAGAACGCTATTGAGTCCAGTATTATAATGGATGTTTACTTCTTTGGGTTTCATGTCAGTAACCATATCGTCAAATGGCTGTAAATGGAAAACAAATAAAATGGAATCAATATCGTAACATAAGGTACTTACATCGCTGAACAAAGCTCGAGTTTTTAAATTTTACAAGTGGTATATATGTTACATCTAGAAGCTCCTCCGAACTAATGTCCTCATCTCAAGAGTGAGATGGAGGAAACTATTATTTCGCCCTGATAGTCGTGAACGAATTTACATTTTTTCACTCTTGATGTTAAAAAGTTGGCGGGTACTACACGGGTGATTTTATCAAACCTGCATAGTTCACGCAAGCTTTTCAGCGTCAAGGCCGAACATTGATCAATGCTGCGAACCGTGGGAAACTTTCTCTGTGATACTTGTCGTCCCACATTGCTGAAATATTGTTTTGCTGTTCAGTCACTCACATTTATTCTTTTGTAAATGATGAATCAGAGGTCGATCATTTATGATTTGAGAGTACTTTTTGTCTTCGGGAGAAAAGTGAGATGAAGCTAACCCGGGGAGAAAAGGAAAATAAATCGATTTACGACTGCTTAGATTGCTGATCAAACGGCACATGCGATACGAACACAACGTGATTTGGCATTTTTCCACCTTGATTGGAAAGCAGATCTTTAGTTTATTTTTAGACAGAAGACAACTGACAAGTGACGAGAACACACTGAGTTCAAAATTGATAGCCAATATAAAGGCGGATGTCTACGTAATATGAACACAAACAGACGAATTCAAGCTGAAGGAGGAGCTATCGATGGTGTATTAAAATGCAGTTCTGGCCATGTGCCGAATTGCTATGAATGTGTGCAGGTTCCAGGCAGGCGAAGCAAAATGTTTTCAAGCTTCTTTCTCATTATCGAAAAATCCAACCTAAAATGTTGTCTGTCTTCATCTGAGCATATTAATTTGAAGAAATTTGTATGACGGCCAGGTTTTAAGTTGGGATGCTCGTGCAAGAAATAAAATCTCTACAGTTACAACTTTGTAACTTACAAATGTACCAATAAGAAAGTACAATTTTAATTATTTCATTCGCTCGAATTACAAATAAATGATACGTATGAACGACAAACTATCCCTTCATTTTATCGAAATACGACAATTAGTACAAGAGATGCAATGAATATAAGGAATCTACGATACCGTTGATATTTGTGTTGCCTAGCGATATTAATTACATGTGGGAGAGAAATCAAATTTCGTCCCCAAAGAAAGTGGCTCGATGCATCTTATTAACCGGAAAATACGTAACTTCTATGAAGGTATACAATTAAAAGTGACAAAACGTTGACAAAATGAACAAATGATGTCCAATGATGTGATCCAGTTCTCTGCAAGAAGCTATTCCAATTTTATGAGAATTCGCTTTGTTTCAAAGTCTCAATAACTTACCACAGGGGTAGTTATTGACTACGTCCTACAGCTGATGGCTATTCATGAATCTTTACCTGGAATGAATGAGAAATTCACATTCAAATTCCTCGCAAAATAAGCTTTCATTCCAATAAATATCACTTTGCCTTCGAAGCTACCTGCTGCGCTCGACGATATAAAGTTTAAAAAACAATTTATAAAACAAGCAAAAAAATACCCCCCTCAAAAAAAAACAAAAAACAAAAAAAACAAAAACAAAAACAAACAAAAACAAAACAAAAACAAAAACAAAAAACAAAAAAATAGATAGAAATTTATTATTATTATTATTATTATTATTATTATTATTATTATTATTATTATTATTATTATTAACAGATTCTGCTTTGCATGTAAAATATCAGCATGCTTAATTTCAATAAATACGGGTGTGTTTTGCATTGCCTCGCAAAGTCCTGTTGGAACTACTACAATTAAAGCTATATCATAATTTGCCATGGAAAAATACCGCCATACAATGAGAAGGACAAATATCGGCCTGAAAACAACAACAACAACAACAACAACAACAACAACAACAACAACAACAACAACAACAACAACAACAAATTAATTGTAAGGCCGGATACACCTACACTGTTAAACCAGACTTTCACTGAGCCTGCGTTTTCAACTTTTGCGCATCGTACCTTGGAATAGGCCTACATTATAATGGATGGCATTTTATTTTGCTGTGCGGGTCACTGGCAAGTTAGCCCCCGGTGATCCACTGTAGTTTTCAATTGGCTCTGGTTTAATAGTCCAGCACAAAATTGTGTATCTTTGTTGACCGTTTGGATCACACCAAGCATTTTATGTGACTTCTTATCCAGAATTTGTATGTGCAACAATGCATTATCATCTTTGTCCCATATATACAGTCAGAAATATATGCTATGAAATATGTGGAAACTAATTCCAATATTCTTTCAAACACCAGTATTACATACAGCTGACAATTCAAACTTTCTTGCAAACTTCAATTGACAACCGATTAGGTGCTTTTAGGATTTTAGTGGCTTTTACTTCATCTGTTATGATTTTGCTCGGAGAAAAGTTTAAAACTGAAATATTGTACATGACACCTGCCAGGACTACATATCCTGTGCGCGCGCGCTCGCACACACACACACACACACACACACACACACACACACACACACACACACACACACACACACACACAGATACATTAAAAGATGAAAGGATGGATAGACGTACGGAGATGGGTGAAAAACGAACAATTTAATTACTAAATTTAATAGATGAGGTAAAGACGCAAAGACGCCCGATTAAGGATAATTTGTTACGGATACATCTGTACTGTTAGATCAGTTTTGATTCAATACTATCTTATATGTCAATTGTGAACCTTTAGCCTTGGTGCTTTTGTGCATGTGATATTTCCGCCAAGTATAAGGATCAAAGGGAACGACTCGTCTCATGCGTTTGATCACCATCGACACAGTATTTTCTTAATGTCTGTCTTTTAGAGCATCCGCATGGACAGTCCGGTTATTACAGACTCGTTAAATGCCGACAACACCATTTTCATGCAGACCAGCAACTTCCCATAAACATCTTTTGTGTCAAGGTAATGTAAAAGTCAAACATTTTTAAAAGTTTAGTAGATAGATATTTAATCTATCATATGGCGAAATTCGAAAGTTCATATTCAAATTCAAATTTAAACAAAAATTATTGAAAATGTTTAAAAACAGCATGGTGATCACTGGCCCTTGCTGACTTGCGAGTTCCGATGGCTGACAATGAAGAGCAGGAACAAATTATCAACTTGATACGTGAAAAGTTTAGTAATTTTGGTATTAGTAAGTATACTTACCTCTCGACTACCATTGCCTAGACCTCTGTGTCTACGCATAACGCCCAAGAAAATCGAGTGAGTTCACTGACTTCATTGTTCCAAAAACCTGACGGTCCAATGGCGCCATCTCTGGATTCCTATGGATCCAGTGGGGACTCCTGGTGCCCATGCTCCCCAATCGTCCGTCCTCTTTTGGTGAGTGGTCAGTTGACGTGAGCTATGAGAAAGGAAGCGGGGTGGTCTGGTTAGGTGGGCTTCTCTGGTGATTGACAGTTAAGAATACTTAATAATACCGTTAACTCTCGACTGCCATTGCGGATTTACAGACACAAAGGGGGGGAGGGATGCAATGTTACTGGTATACTGACCACAATTAAGGCCTCTGGGACTGACAGCCTGGGGATGGAACCATCGGTCTCAGTGAGGAGGCAACATTTGAAGGGAAAACCTGAGAGGTACATGGACTTATGGCCCCCACCAGCAGAATCCAAGATGCAGCCTGGAAACACCCATTATCGGCCAGCATGCGACTGCACTGCCCCCCGCCCGAAGGTTGCCGACCAATGCTTTCTGCTTCTACTCCTCTGGAGCTGGAGGTCTGACAGGGCCTAATCCTGAAACTGGCAGGCATTGGCTGGGGCGGGGGGCTGATATATATTGTTTCATGTGAAAAATGTCAAAAACAGCAATATTCCTCAGGGTGGGCCAGGAGGCATTGAAGGCTTGCACATCGTGAGCTCCGGATGAGATGAGGTTCCAGGAACCAGGCCTCTGCAGAGCGGTCTCCTAGGCTTCAAGGATCATCTGCTTAATGTATGAAGAGATCATTTTTCTGCAAACTTGCACCTTATGGGGGTTACCGAGGGGTAAAGATAGGGCAGACCTCTGGTCCCTAATGCCATCCATGCATGACAGGTACAAATGCAGAGCCCTCATAGGACACAAGGCACTTTCCTCCATGAAAAGAGTCATATCTTTTGCACAGAGAGTTAAAAGTCCAATTGATTGACCATGTTCAAATTTGACACATGGGTGACTCGTGGGTTATTCTCACCATACAGTGACCTTTAAAAAAATTTGGATGTGAAAATGATACTTTTATTCAAATTCTTATTTTAAAAACTCACTGCACCTTCAATCATCACTTTGTGTTCATTTCCAATACCCACAAGGCGCAAAAGGCTTCTGACGTCACAAACGCAACACCGCTGGCTAACGGAGAAGACTCCAGCCATGATTGAGAGCTTTGGCTGTCAAGGTTTAAACATATTTTATTCACCCTTCATCAACAGGATTAAATATGCATGTAGCAATATTCATTTTCGTTCTTGTTCGTTCTTTTTCCCCGCGCAGGATGGGTAGGTGTGTTGCTGTTAATTGTAGCAATACAAGTTCTACGGCTTGTTTACATTCATCCCAAAGACCTAAAATTACATGCTGTGCAGTCAAGATTTACAGGGACAAGTGCCAGACCCTCGGAACCGATAATCGATCTAACCTATGCAGCGAACACTTTGTGGAAAGAGACTGATTTGTCAAATATGACGATGCTTAGGGCAGGTTTGGCAAGAAAAAACTAGTGCTGTTGCCATCGCTGGACAGTGGAAGGATTCATGGAACTGGCCAAATTAGGCATTACTTAGGAAACCAGGAACAGTGATTCATTTTTTTTCTTTGCAGTATTTATAAATTAATCTTCAATGTGGCTCTGATCTCAAAGCTTTCATTACAGCAAGATATAGGTGTAGTAATTCTATGACTGTTACAATGCATCACATAATGATCGATTGAAAGTCACAGTGACAACGCTGGTGTGGGATGTTGTTGTATAGTAACATTGTAACAAAACGTTAGTGTGTTTAACCATTTTGGTTAGATTGATGGACAAAATGGGTGGAAAACATGGACAAACACGGACCGATCTTGTTCCATACCTGGGTCTAGGGTTGGACAGTCTATAACAGATTGACTTAGCTGGCCACTGTCATGCATTTATCCAATTACTGCTGTATATTACGGGGTGTTTAATCTCATTACCAGATAACACTTGTTTGGATAGCTACCACATTCATGGTTCATGCACGCAGCTGCCAAGACCAGTGGGCAGCTGGTCTTTTATTCTTCCAGTCATGTACCACTGTTTGTGACAGTCCACGGCCAGCTCCCAATAATCAGGTGAACAAAATTTCATCTCATTGTACATTTGTTGTTAATATGGAACCAGATAATAAGTTAGTCACAACAAAATATTTGCCATCGTTACGTAATGGATACGATCTGAAATAAAGGATATCAGAAGCATGTGTACTGATGACGATGTACACAGAAACATAAATTACGGCCCTCCAAAGGTTGCAAGGTAACTGCCGAGTAGGCTGATATTGAAAGCCATTCATAAATGCAAACTTATGTTTAATCATCCATAGACCATACAGATGGGAAGGGAAAATTAACTGTTTGTTTCAGCTTTTATATGCTGCAAGCGTAGGCCATAGCTGTCTCCATGATTGCTAAAATTTGAAACACTACAAGACCTGGCCCATCCTGCCGCAAATTCCAATTATTGCATTCATGCTTGTTCTTGTTGAATGAAATATAGTAATTTTTGATAGGAAATATCATTGCTCAGCCAACAAGATGGGATTGTCTGGCTGTGCCATGGCTGCACTCCCTGCAGTACTGGTGACGCTGGGATTCTAGGCATCCCCTGATGTCTCTAAGGCTGAATGATCTTTTCCTCTGCTGCTTCGGCTTTGGTTACTAATTCTTATTCTTCATCCTTGTCAGACCACGCAAATGAAAAACTAAATTCACACTCTCCGGAATCACTATGCGCTGTTGTATCTGTCATGACTCTAGCAAACTGAAAGCACTCTGGCTTATAACACATGCACCTTAGCTAGCAGGTTGTGTTTGTGACATCAGTAACACTATCCCACATCAGGCAAAGATTGGAGAAAACTTGCGTGCTTTCCTGTTGCAAATGTGATGCACTTTTGGAGCTAAAAAAAAAAAAAAGGAAAAATATTCGAAAATGAAATTGAACATTTTCGTTTTTCAGAAATCATTTCTAACCACCTTAAGCATCAACTTTCTAATTTATGGTACCCATTCAGATAAGAGGACTTTCAAAGCCTTGAAGGACATAGCCAGATCTCGAGGCACTTTATTTGTAGGGAAGCCTTAATGAGGCCTTAGTGCTATCTGGGAGTGGTCAGACCACCAGTGGATTAAGTCATTAGCTAGAGTGTTGATCTCACTTCTTTGAATCCCTGAAGGGAGTGCTAGCAGAAAACAAGTTATCCATGTCCAATACTTGAGGTCCACCAATCCGAGGTCCTCTAGGCACTCAAAGAATTGCCTTTTCAACATAACTAAGACCAACACAAGGTCCAACCATGGTAGGAGCTGCCTATCTGAAGTTCTGTCAGTGTAAAAAGGACACCATGAGCGCTGACAGATAAGGATCACTCCCAATGTGAATGTCAAAGACCTTCACAAGGTTTGAGAAGATGGCTTATCAAAATCCCTCCACAGCTCTTGAGCTGTTGCCAAGGACTTCCCTCTGATAGAGTAGGAATTCAGCAATGTCTGCAATGTGTGGAGATTAAAGATGTATTCTCAGACTGGCACACCAGTCTGAAAACACCTTCCAACAAGCCAAGTAACCCATCAGAGAAGAGGATTGAAGCCTGCCTCTAGCAATTGTATCTGCCATGGATCCCGAGGAACCTCTGTTGTGGATGTGCTGTGTGACAACTGCCAAGTGTGGAGGTTGAGCACATGAGGGTTCCTGTGGAACATATTCAGCTGCAGTTGCAGCAGAAGTTTCAGCCATGATGGTAAATGCAGCGGGGGCTCGAAGCTTAATTTCAAGACATTAATCAACCGATATGTCCTTGGTTGCCAAGGTCGACCAGGATCAAATGTCGGTTTTGAAGCAGAACCTTCTGCAGCACCTTCGGGAGGATCTGCAGAGGTAGAGAGGGGTACACACAAGAGTTGCTCCAGCCCATGGCAAGAATGTCCACTGCTAGGGTCTAGGGGTCCGGGACTGGTGAAATGTGAACCTCTAGTTTAGTGTTCTTGTTTGTCACAAATAAATCCACATGTGGAGATCCCCATCTGGCCCACATGGCCTGAATGACCCGTGGGTGGAGCAACCACTCTGTTCTTACCAGCTGCCTTCTCCTCAAGAGTTGGTTGGCCAGGATATTTTGATGTCCTTGCACATGCCTCTCGTGCATGTGGATGTCTTAAAAAGAGCACCATTGAATCATGCATCCAGCCAGTGCCATCAGCTTGGGGGAGCATGATCCCCCTTGCCGGTTGAGGTTGGTGATCATGGTCCTATTGTTACACATTGCAAGGACATGTTTGTGCTCCACCAGGTCCTGAAAGTGGAGGAATGCCAAGCTTATCACCTCTGGTTCCAACCAGTTTATGTGGTGAGATGAAAATTGTGCCAACCAAAGGCCTGATGCTGTCTGGCTCTCCACATGGGCCCCCCACCCGGACAAAGTAAATGGTGAGCTGGGCCTGAAAAGGAGCCAGCGTCTTGTCCCAACATGATGTTCTCCAGAACAGTCCACCACCAAAGGTTCCGATGGTCCATAAGGAGGACCAGCACCAGGACCTGGTAGCCCTGGTCCCTCAACTATCTGTGGTTTTCGACTGATTCTATGGTGCATTTGCTCCAATGCTTCTGAACTACCTCCAGAATGCCGATGCTCTCTATGGGCAGCTGGAATCACTTGGATCCACAGCTTGACAGAGGCCTGTCTTGGCCGAAAGGCAGCGAGTAGCTATGTTTCAGTATGTTAAGGAAGAAAAAATTGTCTGTAATGGACTCCCATTGCTGGCGTAAGGGGGAAAGATAGCTGCTGTCTGGAAGGTTTAAGGAGTTGGAGGCTATGGTAGAGAGCAATCCTGAGACTTGGGGGTCCATCATGCCAGGGTTAGGAGTCCTGAGACTTATCCATCTTCTTGGCTTTGCTGAAGCCCTTGTCCTTCTGTGATTGCAGCCACTCTCTCTAGGGTGTTGCAACACCAAGTTGGTGTGCAAGCAGAAAGACCAGTTGGTGTAGGCTTGGTGTCATGCTTAGGGGCTGAGGTGGCCAAGGATGAGAGTGACTGAACAGTCAGTCAATGCATTGGTGCAGGTCTGATCGATGGAGGGGCCTGAAGGTCCTGCACATGGTGAACAATTTTCTCCATCTCTTTTTTGAACAAAGTTCCCGAGAAGAGGGGCCACATTCTGGTTCTGTGATATATGGGATCAGGCAACCACTGACCCTGGAGGTAGACATTTCTCTGCAACAAGTGAAGGTTCACCTCTAAGGTTCAGCTGAATCAGATCTGGTGGTCAAGCGCTTGTGACAACAAAGCCACAAGTAGTGATGCCTGGTGAAGCCAATCCTGCACAGCCTCCGTGATATGCACAGAGGCCTTGAAGTAACCCAAGAGGGACCTCAAAACAGCCAAGGAGACATCAGAATATGATGCCATAAAGATGGATCCCCGGACATCCTTTTCCAATCTCTTATAGGCCTTGGCAGACACATTGATGGACCTTGGCTGGTAAGCATCAAACTTCTCCCAAGCCAAATCCACCGGCAGTGAATTGGTTGGGAAGATCTGCTCAGGCCAGAGTACCATTGTCCCTAGATGTCTGGCTTCGGGAGGAGTCATCCTTCATGAAGGTAACTAGGCATCCGCAGTTCTATGGGAGCCCCTGTGTCATAAGCCTTAGCTGTGAGCTGGTCATAAAACTCAGCTACAAAGGACAAAAGTGCATAGGGGTCTCATGATGTGTATCCTGCAGGAACAAACCCTGGCAGGACATGGTGACAGCCCCGTGTCTCTCCTGATCTGTAGGAGCAATAGCTTGGTTTCCCAACAGGCTCAGAATAATGGCTTTGGGATGCCCAAAGCCCTGCGGCATTATTGCAGATGTATCCATGGGAGCAGAAGCAGATTCACCATTGATGCCACCAGGCTCTGCCATACAAAGTGTAAACTGGGTGAAAGTGAATCAGTCACCCTTGGACGAGATCTGCTGACAGACAAATCTGACTGTAGGAGTCCATTCTATGCCTTGGAGTCCAGGTCTGAAGACTCAGGACTAAGGAGGGGGTGGTAATGCCCAATGCTTCGTTACACAAGGCGTTATGCATGGGCACTGGGGCAGCTGCCTGTGACAGCACATTAACACCATGCTAGGGGACAGCAAAAACTTCCATGAAAGTCGCCGCAGCCTCAGTCACTGCCCCCACCTGCTTGGCCCACATAGTGCTAGAGATGGGGACCTTCCGGGCTGGAGGACACCTGCTGGAGCCACAGCTACTGCCAACTGACAAATCTGCAGGCAGGAGGGGTCCTGCTGGGGTTCAAAGAATTCCAGAGCCCTGAGGATAGCCAGTTGCTCTGTCCAAAAAGAAAGGGCAGGAGTGAAAACTGGTACTGAAGCTGGAGGCTTAAGAAGGTGGCACTTGGGTCACAGAGGGGGCCACTGCTGGAGAAGCTCAGGGCTCACTCATGGCAGAAGGGGCCACCATATACCTAAATACTTTCCTATTAGCTCCAGCATGCCTGGACTTACGAACTGAACTCTTTGACCAGGGAGCACGGGAGGTCTGTTCTGGCTTTGGTGGTCTGGGATGCTGGGACTTATCCGAGTGCTCAAACACCAGTGCTTGGACTGGCCAAGGTTCCTGAATGCCCAAACAGGAACATGTAGGTTTCCACTCAGGATCTACTGACCTGCACTGTTTGGACTCTAAGCACTCTGACTCAGGGGACCGAGATCTTGGAAAGTCCAACATGCCCTCAGCCTGCCTCTTCAGATAATAATCCAAAGTGGTGGGTTAGGGGGAGGAAAACAGTTGCTGGATCAGATCCATAGCATCTGTTGAGTCCTGGCCAATGTCTTTAAGACTGACAAAAGTCCTGGATCAGTGGGCAAGGAGCCACTTTTGTCACCTGGGTGGTGCCAACTGCTCATGACCCCCATGAGGTGAACTCTTGCCACACAACTTATGACTATGCAGACCCCCTCCCAATTCCCTCAAGGGGGTTTGGAAGAAAACTGCAATGACCAATTGGGTGTACGTGCAAGCTGTCTGGGTTTGCTTCACATCTCCAGTGGCATGGCAGGGGGAGAGGACAAGTGTAATGTCCCTATCAAACACAATTTAACCTGCCAAATTGCTAGCTGGGAAAAGAACCGTTTCAAGCCAAAACTTACCAGCTCTACTTCCACTTTCCTTAAGGGCATCTGCAGGTCAAAAATAGGCGATCCTTTACTCCGAGGAGTCTAGGAAGGCTTAAAAAACTGATTTTGCAGATGCTACCAAGCAGCAATTGCCTGGCAGGCATTGTCCTCCTGCTCTCTGCGATTTGAACGTCTAGACGCCATCTTCAAAACTGAGGTTTCAAGCCAAACGACCAGCTCTACTTCCAGCTAATTCAAAGGTATCCACAGATTAGAAATCAGCTGTCTAGGTCTCCAATGCGTCCCAGACTGCTAAGAAAATATTTTCCAAAGAAGGGAATATGCGTGAAGCACTAGAACAGTGATGGTGAAGAAAAGTTCACGAAGCGCTCAACTCCAACGGGCTAGACAGTTATGGCACCCAAAAGGGGAAGGACAATTGGAGCGCATGTGCACCAGGAGTCACCACCCAATCCACAGGACCCAAGAGCTGGTGCCGCAGGACCATCAGGTTTTTGGAATAATCAAGTGAGTGAACTCAACTCGATTTTTTGGGCTTTAATGCTCAGACACAGAGGTCTAGGCAGTGGTGGTCGATAGGTTACTTTTCAAGACCATCATCACTGCTTGCAATATCAAACTCCTCAGTCACAGTGTTCTGGATTTATCATATTTATATGAAAAGTGAGATGGTCAATTTGTACTAAGATGTAAGCCAACATGTCAGTCTAATTTTCCAAGGTCACCCAAGCCCAAATTTAGAACACCAAAAGAAACACCATAGGTACTTTTCTATCAGAGTTTCATAGTAATCATGGGCCTATGATCCACTATTACTAAGATAAAAGCCAGTAAGTCAGTTTGACTAGTTAAGGTCTCTCAAGCTCAAAATTCATTACACCCAACGGAAGCTCCTTCATACTTTTCCATTAGTGTTTAATAGTAACTATGAGCCTAAGCTCTACCATTACTGAGCTATAAGCCAATATGTCTGATTTGCAGCTTTTGCTACTCTATCAAAGCTGACAATACTTTGCATGTAACCTTACCGATAATTCAGAGTTTTTGACAATTCATTGAACTCAGGAAATGCCCTCAGCACCTTGTACAGTAGACGAAAAAATTAGTGGACATCGAAGCGAGGTATATTGCCCACAAATTTGAAAAGAATCCAGCATGTAGTTTGGGAGAAGTTGAAAAAAAAAAATAAAAACAAAACAAAAGACAAAAAACATACTAAACTTTTTAAAACAGCATTCCCTGTTGAACAAATTAAGGTCTATGGGTTTCCAGATATTTACTTGTGCAATTTCAAATAATTGGTCATAACAGTTTTCAGAGAAAATTTCTCATGATTTTGCCAATATAAGGTCCAAATAATCATTCTAAAAATCAAAATATATGATTTAACGAAATTCAGTAAAGACCCAAGGTACATTGCAAATGTTTGAAGTGAGTCTGGCCGGTGGTTTTGGAGAAGTTAAAAATGTAATCGTGGCCAGACGACGGACGCAGATCCATCATATAAGTTCAGCCGACTGACAAGTCAATTGAGCTAAAATGGGAATAAATCACCTAAAGTGCGACTTTTTGAAAAAAAAACCTTGGTTGAAACCTACCCAAGATATATCCTACCAATATTGAAGAAGATCCGGACAATACTTTTTCAGAAGGAAAGATTTCAATATTTCTCATAAAAGTGCACATTGCACTGAAAAAAGGGAAGCGTGACTCATTTAACAAACATGGCAGAGATCCACTCAATGTGCAGCCACACTAAGTTTGAAGACATTTGGTTATTTTTTTTTTTTTTTTTTTTTTTATTTTGGTGGTCTTGAGGAAATATTGATTCATTACTTTCATTAAGGATGTCGCAAAGATGTGCAGCTTCGGACAGTAATCACTTTCAGTTCGATTACATTACCTTTAATGTAAAATGACGCATATCACGCAACGAGGATGCTGATGGCTTAGGTCTCAGGTCTCCTCCAGGCAGTACTCGGTGACTCGGGACATACAAACGTTGAAAGGCTGTTATCTTCATTTCTGAACTACTTTGGCATTTTATGTAACTTTTGATGCAATGCGCGCAATTATTGGTGTAAGACACGCAATTTGATGTCTTCGATGGTTTTAATTTTCAGCCTGTGACATTGCATACTAATGTGCCACAGTATTTACATTAGATTGTGTGAAGCCAAATTGCGTTGCAAAACGTGTATGTCAGGTGCCGTGAATAATATGCATGACAAGGTAGTAACTCACCTTACCATATGACTTCGGGCAATTCGATAAAATAAGCAACACAGCATCGAGGGATCATTGCCTTCTCATGAAGAAGACTCACCGTGAAGAAGACTCATTGTGTTTGGTATCTGGTGTCCACCAAACGGCCAATGAAGCTTCGAAGCACAACAGTATCTAACTGAATTTGTGAATTTCATCTTTATATACCCTTTGCCTTTTCGTGTTGTATGGCATTAAACGAACGATATAAAAGAGATACAGAGTAGACTAGTGGTTTTCGTTGCAAGTATGAAAACAAAACAAAAAACAAAAAAGCAGACAAACATAAAACAAAAACACAAAAAAAATACAAAAACAAAACAAAACAAAACAAAACAAAAAAAAAAACAAAAAAAAAAAAAACAGACGGAACAGAAAAGCGGGAAACATAAAAGAGAAAAGCACACTAAACACCTACAAAACAAAGATAGACTAAAACTTTTTGGGGTGGGGGATCGCACCCGCTTAATATAACCAACTGCCCGTTGTATCTCTACCACCTTCCTCCTCTTGTACATGTCCTAATCCCACCATTGCTGATCCACCTACGGGCGCTCCTGACATCCAGTCCGTCAAACATTCGTGCTAATATAGGCCTACGCGGGGTAGGGGTGGTCCGTGGTGTGGGTGGGGGAGTGGGGGTGGGGGCTGGCAGAAAGGATGAACCTGGAACATCTGTGCGTGTGATGGCCCACATTGAGCCTTATCTGTAATGAAGTATTGTGTATTCATCTATAAGTCATTCCAAAATAAATTGTCCATTCCATTCGGACAATTTTGCCCCATCATTATATCTCCAGTTCTACTCATGGTAGAAGCACCAAATATGAACAGTGCGTGAAGATGGGTTCTTGTAGTAAATTGGCACAATTTTATCAACATTACTACACTCATAATCGAGTTATAGTATTATGAATATTAATAAATTCTTAGGCAATATCCTGGGAATTTATGCAATTTCCTGGGAATATAAACTAATTCCTGCGAACATAAGACCGGTCCTAGGAATGTAGCAAAGTCCCAGGAACATAGTGGTAAGCTCCCAGGAACATAGTGGCAAGTTTCCAGGAAGATATATCAAAGTCCCAGGAATGTAACTATAAATCCCAAGAATAAAACTTAAGTCCCAGGAATTAAGACCTAAATTCCTGGGAACCTTATTCAGAGTCCCAGGAACTGTAAAACAACAGGTAACGTATGGGGAGTGCCTGCGCACATGAAGTAAGCATAACTTTAATGTTTCTTAATATCAAATTCATTTACCGCAAATTTTTCTTTCCGAGATGCGCAAAGTTAGACTATCAGTCTAAGCTAAACCGACTTTATCGAACACTGTCTTGAAAGCAAGAAAAAAAAAGAAAAAAAAAAAGAAAGAAAGAAAAGAGAAAAACCTCGCCAAATTGTGACCTGTATTCAATGCCTGGGTGACCATCAATACCCCCCACCGCACACACCCCCACCCCACCTACGGCCACATAAAAGAAAGTGTTTTCACTAGATGCACTCATGGATTCTTTTGGTGTTATCAAAGCTGTACAGAGGAACCTTTGGGAGGCCTAGTGTGTATGGCCATCCTGGGACAGCCATGCATGACCATGCTTTCTTAGTAAAGTGGAAACTGAAAATTTACATGAAAATGAAACAAAGGTCACGTTGTACTATCCTAGATTGTAGGCCTAGGTCTATACAGAGCCTATGTTCCCTCCCCTCTCTCGCCCCCCCCCCCCCACTCTACCTCAAACTCTCGTCAAAATGCAGCCTCAAAAAAGGGTTTGTGGGTCCGAAGCGCCAGGGTCAAAGGAAAGATGTCTCATACATGTAGGCCTAGGTCGAAGCCTATATAGCCGAGCTATATTTTTCCCAGGTGGTTGCAAAGATTGGTGGCCATGCATAGTGATTCAACATTTGTTAAACATTGGTAACAAGGCCTAACATAATCTTTTGATGTATTTATGCACGATGTACCAGTTCTCGATAAGCTGAGCCGTGCGGTTTGTAAAATGCAGCACAATACGTCACTGACCATAGATAGGAATATAATTGTTTTAAATCAGAAACTTTTGGTTCTAAATTGTACTTCCATGGTTAAACCTGAACAAAATTGTCTTTTCTTGACGAACGGAGGTAGTCTGTGCAAGTCATGTCACTTCAACTCTACCGACGATCTTGTAAAAGCAATGTACCCATCCTCGTTATAGCAATTGAAAACTCCTCACTGATTTTGATCAAGTTCGGAGCGGGTCGATAGGGCAAACGTGTGTGTTTGTGTGTGTGTGTGTGTGTGTGTGTGTGTGTGTGTGTGTGTATCAAAAACAAGAAATCGGTTTCTGAAAAATCTAAAAAGCGAGGGTCTCTGTGATTATTAAAAGTCTGGTTTTTGCAGAATAGAATGCCTGCCCACCACTTTTCTTATTTACTCCACTGCTCTCAGTTTCAATGTTTACTCAAATTCTTTGAAAATTCATTCTGATTAAAAGTCCACTGGATCTTCAGATCGAACAATAACCCGATTGAGGAAACATTGTCTGATAGGCCTATATTTGTGATTCATGAATCATGGAAAGAGCTGGCTACATTGTTGATTTATACAGCCAGGTGCCTTTACTTTTGGCCAATCAGAACACACGTAGCAGCGTCGCCACGGCTACGGTCACTACAGCCGACATGTTGCCGTCCAAGTGATCAAATCCATGGACCATGCAAGATGAGCGAGGCAGAGAAAACTGTAACAATTAGGCCAAGGAAGCTAGAGTTGGGCACTGATAACGATCTCAGCAATTAACTCAACTCATCAAGTAAGATCAAAGCAAAAACACCAATTAATTGGATTACGACACTTTTTTTTTTATTCCAAACAAGGTTGTTTGAAGCGGGTTTGAAACTCAGAGACTTCCCTCCTCAGAAGTTCCTGCTCTCCTTGCCCTTGGTTACACTAAGGAGCCCATATTTTTAGCCTTATTGGTTAGACACGGGAATCACATTTGAACCATTCCAAATCACGAAATACCCCTGCAGGCAAAAGTGAGAGGTCATTTGGAAACAAGTGGCCTAGCTTAGATGATGAAATAATGGTGAAATTATGACATTGCCCCTAGGTTCTTTCCCGGGTACTTTAAAAGGGGTGGGGTACGTGAGTGAAGGGGGCTCTCCGTACTAGCGCACTGGGCATTTTTATTTGCTTTACGCACGTATTGGAATCCCTTTTAATCTCTGTACTTCGTACCAACGATTATTATGTCTGGGTGCCAACCCAGACATATTGTTTTTGCAAAGTTCTTTCTTTCTTTCTTTCTTTCTTTCTTTCTTTCTTTCTTTCTTTCTTTCTTTCTTTCTTTCTTTCTTTCTTTCTTTCTTTCTTTCTTTCTTTCTTTCTTTCTTTCTTTCTTTCTTTCTTTCTTTCTTTCTTTCTTACTTATTTTCTTTCTTTCTTTCTTTCTTTCTTTCTTTCTTGTCCGCAGCTTTTCTTTGACACCGTGCAAGCTACACTGTTTCAACTTGGCATGATAAAACACCTAGTAGGAAGTTGTCTCTCTGATTTGGAATAGTCATGATGTTCAAAATTTTGCTTATTAGGGGCAATTAAAATTTTAAAAGCTCCATTTCTTCAAAACTATTATAGATAGATACAAAATTCAAAGTTCAGCATATAGGTTTGTGACATCTGCCAATCTAATACAGTGAATTAAAGTTGTAAAATTTTAAATTATGCTAATTAAAGCACTTTGAAAATTTAAATCTTGAATATCTTCAAAGCTGTAATAGATAGAGATGCCATTCCACGCTTCACACGCGTGAGCAATGTCGTACTCTGACGTTCACCTTGTGAATGCATGCGTACGTATCAAAAGTTAAGCACATAAATTCAAATGACCCTGATGTAAAATTCTTATTGTACCCCACACTGGAGTAAAAATGATGCTACTGTCGTCAAATAGGCTGCTGTGAAAAGGATTTCTTGGCAGTATGCGCATGTATAGATGTAGTATTGCCACCTGTTGCCGAACTTCCTTCATCTGATCGAATATTGGTCGCCCGTAGCGGCCAATAAAAAGTGGGTAAAGGGGATGGCTCAACACGCTTCACGCAAACAATTTGTCCTTTCACATTTTACGCAAAAAGCATATTATCACCATCATAATTCACAGGAAATAGTTTGGCTGATCCACGATTCACAGAAAATAAAACAAAGGTGAATCACGATTTACGGATAATGAAAAAGTTCAATCACACGTTACGAAAATACCCCCCCTCCCGCCCAGCCCCCGTAAAAGAACTTGCGTACCAGTGTTGATAAATTGAAAGGTTCCTTCAAGCACACCCGTGCCCAACGTGTCTCCTGAAAATACGACTGGCTATTAAAGTGTCACAATAACGGTTTATGTGGGTTCCCATTTGAGGGTTAAAGCAAAAAGGGGAAACACGTTAATTAATACATACTACATTGATGTACCTGAAACAAATTTAGGGAAACGAAAGACTAAAGAAAGATAAACCCCCTACCTGTCAGATACATGTAATTGAACTGACTGCATCATCAGAATGTTGTTCTCAACGCGATGAAGCACAGGGACCACCGTGACATAAGCCACTGACGTCACGCATTGACCTTTACTCATATGTAAAAGTGAGGCATCATGAGCTCCCATTAACTCTACGAAAAAAGCTTTCATATTGTCTTATATATAAAATTATGGCGTCGGCTGTGGTAATTCCAAACAGGAACAATGCTATTTGGACTTACTGTAGTTTCCATAGCAATTGATGTTTGACGTAAGCTACATTTGCCGGTCTTTACAATTGTAACTGTGCTTTTATAAGAGCTCGAGTTGCGGGGTAGCCTCAAATCAGTCTGGGAAGTTAGCGTGCTTTTTGAATCTCAATAATTTTGTCGAACGCTTCTCCCTTTGAAGCGAGATAGCCGCCTTCCTCTATACACAGCATTACCTCTATCACGACAGTTGCTCATCTTTGATGATTGTGTTGTTTCTAATGAGGAGTGGGTACGTTGTACTGTCTTGTTCAAGGGTAAAATTTGGTTCTAGCACAGTTGGATACATACAAGATTAAAAAACCCTCTATTTTTACTTCAAGCTACGAATGTAAAACTATGTATGTCTCTGAAAGAGTGTTACAGGGTGAATATTACTGTATGTGCCCGAAATATGGAAAACATGCTTATACTGTGATCCCATCTAAAATACTAGCACAGGAAAAGATCTCTGATTAAAAAAGGGGATTTGAAAAATCCTATAAACTATTTCTTAAATATGTTCTCGGGGCACATAGTAGAGCTTGTGATACTCCGGTATTTGAAAGGATTGAGGAAAATAACCCTTCTCATTTAGAGTGTATCCTTTGTGTGTAAAAATTGGTTTAAAATTGTTATTATAGACCAAAATTCGTTATTATTATTATTATTATTATTATTATTAGTAGTAGTAGTAGTAGTAGTAGTAGTAGTAGTAGTAGTAGAAGTAGTAGTATTACTGTTATCATAATCATCACAATCATTATCATTATTCAAGGCATACGTATGTAATATTGACTTGTCTCAAACAAACCAATCAACCTGGCTCAATACTGTCTGGGAAACTCTAAATTTGGTTGAAACGCACGAACTTTGAGACAATCGTTTTTTAAGTATTTCTTGAATATTCCTCCAATCTCTCTTGCACAGGTATAGAAAATAAATGTCGATGTCACTGAGAAAAGGCAGTGCCCAATCAATATGGTGAGTCCAATTTGAAAACATATATCATTTAGGAAAGAACTGAAATTGGAATACTATTTAGAAACGGTCAATAATTTTAAATCTAGAAGAAAGATGAGAAAATTACGCGTCAATGCACATAACCTTCAAATTGAAATAGGAAGATTTAAACGCTCAATCAAGGTTCCTGTGAGCTAAAGATTCTGTGATTTCTGTCAAGAACCTGAGGACGAACACCATTGTGTAATGTCATGCACTCACTAAGTTCACATTCTAAGGGAAAACCCGCTTGAAATATAACAGATATCTTTTGGGTCTTGCGTCCATTAATATCCAAGATATGCTTCTTTTCAATATGGTACTCCAGGAAATCCATATTGTTAATAGGAAACCAATTTTAATCTGTTTACCCACAACCCCCGATAAATCTGCAATTTATACTTTTATATGTATATTCTAAAATTTTACTTTGGGTGTATATATGTGTATGTCTCTACTCACAATGTTGTTCAACCAGCGTTGATTTTGTGTTTGCTGGTTTTGTTTGCGTCTGTGTAATTCTTTCAAGTTTCATTTGAGAGATTGCTGTTTGCTTATAGTAGGGCAGTCAGTGAAGATTTATTCATTCAGGCAAACGAGTACTCTAGATTACAGCAAATGGTCTGAACCATTGCCATATCAAAGTTGCGATCAAGTTCCGATAGAGAGAGAACAACAGATGTGAGAACGCAAGGAGCCTACAACTGGTGTATCCTCCTTGGAGAGAGGGAGTGAGGGATTGCGGCCTAAAATAAAATCTAATTGTATTTTCTCAAGTTTCGAAATGAAATATATTCAGAACAGCAGGAAAACGCTAGACATGTATCCTTGCTGATTGACATCATTTAAGCTCCAAGACAAAGCTAAAAGTCTTGACCATCAGCAATTTTTCTCTGGATGCCACACAAGTTTACCAATTGGCATGGGAATGAACCACCTAATTTTTAGCTCAGCTGACTTATCAGTCAGCTGAGCTCACAGGAAAGTCAGTCGTCCATCCACAATTCACATCTTCGACTTCTTCTCAAGAAACTGGATTCACTTCAAATGTGCTGGGGATGCACCTTGGGTGGGTCTCTACCAGGTTTGTTCACATGTTCACGGTCCACTGATTTGTTACTTTTTAAAAAATGTTTGTCCATTTTTGACAACGTCTTAAGAAATCTTGTCCGAAACCGTAATTCAATAACTTCGAAATTGCACGGGAACACTTTTGGGGACCCTTAGAGATTAATTTTTCACCAGATGGCACGGCGATTTTTTTTTCTGTTTTTTTTGGGGGGGGGGGGCTTTTGTGTTTTGTTAATGTCATTTTTACACTTCTTCCCCAAAAGAGTCACTTAGATTCTTCTGGAGGTCCGCGGAGAGGTAGCTTGCGGAGTGGTCAAAGAAACCAGTTCATTGGGCGATGATGTTCCACATCTCTATTTTTTAACGATTTATGTATTCGGCATTGATTATAATGCAAGTCAACGGAGATTGCAATGGTAAGTCACATTTTTTTACTTCCCCCAAACCATCAACCAGATTTACTTCAAACTTGGTGGGGATGTACCTTGGATGGGTCTCTACCGATTTGTTCAAATGTTCACGCTTTAATGATTTTTGGAATTTTTATAGATTAGTTTGTTTTAGGATTCATTGTTGGCAAAATCTTTAAAAATGTTCTACTCCGAAACCGCTTGGCCAATTGCTTCAAACTAGTGTAGGGAAGCTTCTGGGAACCGCTAGACCTAAGTGTGTTCTGCAGGTGGCACTGCAAGTTTTTCAATTTATTTATGAATTTTTGTGTGTTAAAGCTATTACTGACTTTTTCTCCGAACTTGTATCCAAAATTCCTCTGAAACTCCGTGGAAATGTAGCTTGTGCAAGCGTGAAACAAACTCGTTCACTAGATAATGATATTCCGCGTCTCTGATTTTGACGATTATTTTTAATTTGGGTATAGTACTTACCGGTCAATGCATATATTCCCATTGATTATAATGCAATTCAATGGGGATTGAAATGGTAAGTGGTATTATTCACTTCTCCAAAACCGTCGATCAAATACACTTCAAACTTGGTGGGGATATACCTTGGGTGAGTCTTTAGCAATGTTGTTCAAATGGTCACGTTTTAGCAATATTTGGAATTTTTATGTTTTTTTTGGGGGGGGGGGGGGCAGGGGGGGGGGGGGGGCAGGGGGGCATTTCTTTGCAAATTCCCCAAAACTCTTCTCTAAAACCACCAAACCAATTGCTTTGAAATTGCATGGGGGTTACTTGTGGAGACCTTTAGACCTTAATTTGCTCAACAGATGGCACTGCTCTTATTTTCTGGTTTTTAAAGAATTTTTGTCTGTTTTCACTTTTCTTGACTTTTTGTGTGGTCATTTTTCTGATTTTTAACAAATTGTCAAAATTCGGAAAATCAGTTACAACAGTGATGTTGGTTTTGAACAAAGGTGACCTTGATAACTTTCTGAAGTTCACAGGACCACTTCAGTCTGTGCATATAACGTCAGCTTAGCACAGGACTGTTACAGTCCAACTGCATACGTGGAACCCGCAGTTATAAATTAAACGATTATCACTGAGATATTCATTTGCTGACAATGTTCCCTGCCTGTTTCTGAGTAATTTAAGCAAAACCTTCACGTGCTAGCATCATCTGTTCTCGTTCTTGTCATAAAAGTGGTGCATATTTTATGTTCTTCACACACGAACTATTGAAAGAAAACTACAAATCAAACGGCCATTCCGTATCAACAACGGACCCTATGCAAACCTACGCCCGCGTAAAGTGAAAAAGAAATCATTAATTTGGACCATTCGTTAGCCTTGTATCATGAAGGCCAGCATTTTAAGAACAGGATATGAACACAAAACCGCTTTTGTTTCGATCATGTTCCCTGTGCAATTATTCTTCATTTCCCTTATCTCCATAGAACACCGCAGCTGAGCGTCTAATCTTATAATTGCTGAATGGACAATTGAAACAATAGAGCAAAACTTGGAAACCTTAATATTAAAAAAAAAACCCCTCAAAATCACTTGGCATTAGATATTGATTAAACTATTATATTGGTGTCTTACTGTTTTCCGAAAAAGGAGACTCAGCAACTTGTTATTTGGCTTCGGTTTTTCATTATTTTTTATAGCTGGGCTTCAAAGTATGATACTTCCGTTTTCTGTTTGATCTCTGGGTATTCATTTATTATTTTCCCCTTTATTCTCAAATCAATGAAACATGAAAGAAAAAAATCTCTAATATGTTTTTTGCAACTACGATCTTACAAATACAAGTGCTTTTTCTACTAGTGATTTTGATCCAGCCGTTCTTTTGAAATCAAATTTCCAAGCCCTGCCTTTTATCCCTTTCTTCGTTTATAGACTAATCACTTCAAAGACTCAACAGAGGCCACGCAGCCCTTTCAAGTCCATGTTTTCCGTATTTTTTTCACACTTCTCATTTTTCTACGGAAATGAGTTTTTAAACTTGGTGGATAAGATATTCTACTTAAAGAAACCAAAAAGTTGTAAGGGGCACAGGCATTTTTTTGTGGGGGGGGGGGGGTGTAGAGGATTATGCATTTTCAAATGGTTTATTTAAAAATGTGATCTCCAAATGGGTGTAATATTTTGAAAAGTATTTGCTCTTACAGAATCTAGCTCATAATCTGTGTCACTGCAAGTTCTCTTGACAGTTGAATTTCAATTTCAAAACCTAGTTACATCGACTTTTGTACATGGCAGTTTTGGTTCATATGTTTTCATAGATTTGTTGGTGTTACTATAACTATTTCACTCGATTCTAATGGACACAAAATGGTTGAACCATTCACATAAACCTTATAAGTTTCCATCAGAACTTTTTTGACTTGACGCGATCGGTGGGGATAAAATTTAAATTGTGTACCAATACCTCGATGTAAATTCCTCCACACGGCAATACACAACCAAATGCACATATACAAATAAAAAGAAACTAACTTAATAAAAAAAAGCCTGCTCATACTTACTCGAAAGGCTTGCCCACATTTGACAAATAAGAATAAAACACTTGCGCTTATTCAGTAAAAAACAATGCGGAACATCAGCTTCCAATACTGCAGAGCGCTGTAAATTCCCGCTAGTTTACCATCAAAATTTGCTTTTTGCACATTGGTGCTACCAGTGAGATCTGCATGATCTCATCATTGGCGTTTGGAAGTACATGGTTTCATTTCAAGGATACCCTCAGATACCAGTCCTTTCTCCAGCACATCTACTATAAAATACCAATTACACAAATACACCTTGCCACCTTGCCACAGGATACAACCACCATACTTTCTACACATAGACGTAATCGAGCTGAAACTAAAACTCTGCAATGCCATTGGCACCAAAATCAACCTCGTTTGGTTTTCAAGTATCTTGCAATTGTTATGTTTTTAGTCAGGTGATTACTTTTCTATCCCGACATGAAAGCGTCTCATTATGTCACTTAATCACATTTTGGGTTCAAGGTTTATGTCAGCAAAGCTAGAGGTCTTGGGCTTGATTCTTTGCTGTACCAAGGGAAACCGTATGGCGCATTCAACGTGTGCACCACACTCCTTCTGTTGATGAACATCTCACAATCATGACGAACCAAATTAATGAACAGGGATCAGAATTTTTTTTTTTTTTTTAAATGGAAATGATTGTTGTACTGGCCAGATGGATTAATACTCCATAAGCAACTCTTTTTTGGCAGAACGTGATTGGATGCTGGGGCATTATTTAGTAAAGGTTGTAATTTTTTCGTTAAGGTGACTAATGTTTCTTAAAATCAAGATAGACGCGTTTATCAAAGAATTGATCAGTGAATCTGAAAGACTTTTACTTTTTTTCTTCTTCTTGTAACCAGTGAAATGAGACCTATTCTTATCAGATACTCCTGTAACTGCATCTGATCAGTGTATGTATACCTTTTTCATACAATAAAGGAACAAAGTTATTTATCACGCGTTTATTTCTCCTTGGATTATATTATGTATACATTGTGTATGTATGTTTGCATAATGTTTTACATGTTCATGTACATACTCAGCCGTACTATCCAAAAAGCTAACCCTCTCCAGGAATTTGCAGCGGGCACCTCCCTTCAGTGGGCGTTTTTTTTTCACGACCGATGGATGCCCCACCGCAGAGAGTTTCATTGTAAAAAACCCCTTGAAATTAAGTGTGTATCTGGGAGTAACGGTTGATGATAGTCATCTTTTAAGATGTGAAATGACTCTTATTAGCATGATTCCAAATGCGACAAGTTTGCATTTCCTCGTCAGAGTAATCAAGTACTCATATCAATACCACATTCTTTGGCAGATATTCCAGATTTAAAAATTGAAAGAGGCCCAGTATTCACTGAAGACAAAGTGTGCTTCCCTTCTAAATACATGGGCTAATTTGCTTTTTTTTTCAAAAGTATTACAGATAGAGGTGTCAATCCAACTTCAATTGTTTGGTTTGTGTGATAGATACATCCAGTGAAATGAAATTGAAAGTTACAAAATTAATACTTATGCTAATTGCACACTTCTGATTATAACTGTTCATTATCTTCGAAGATATTCTACATATAGAGGTCATTAATTTGTAACAAGGGCACATCCACTTAAATGAAAATAAAAGGTGTAAATTTTAATTTATGCTAATTAAGCACAATAAGAAGATTTTAAAGCTCGAACTTTTCAAAGTGTTATAGAAAAAAAGGGCCATCCAAATTCCAATAATTTCAATTCAAAGGATTGTGTTCAAGGTACATATTGTTAATATTGAACGAAAGCATTAACATTTTAATTGTTAGCTTAATTGTGCTAGTTTCTCAAGGCACGGATTTGCTATCAAGCAATTTTGTTATTTTTCTGGTTTTTCTTTTGGCTTTCATCCATTTTGCTCAAAACGCCCTAGAACGCTCAGATGTTAATGATCGTCCGCTTCAGCAATTCTACTCAGATCTGTTGTTGCCCCAAAAATATAGTTCCCAATGAAAATGTAGATAAGATCTATCGGCATAGCTTGACCAAGTTCAACAGCGTGCTTTGGAGCGTGTAGAGCACTGATGGACACCTATTTACCACTTATATAAAAACTCGCCAGTACTTTCGGACCTGTATCCCCTATCAGGGCAACCTTCTCCATTGAACTTCGTCTTTGACGCAGTGGGGCGCTTGGCACTCAGGCTATTGCTGACCCTTATTTCATTGCCTCACGGTGACTTCTATGTCTGATACAAAATAATATTTCTGGGGCCTACAACTAGTCACTGTTTGTTGTTGTACTTACATTTTCAGGTAATGCTCACTCTGGAAAAGTCTCACTATATATTATACATTACATTCATTCGGCAAATTAACCTTCCCTTAACACTAGTCACACTTATATTTTGGACGCTACCTCATCAAAATATCCAATCGACTTGGCTGCCATTGTGAAAATAGTAAGTCCTGCACCCAATGCCAATGGTTTGTAAATGAGCATTGGCACGATCTTACCGAGTTGGGGGGGGGGGCAAGAGGGTTTTAATATATGAAACCAAAAATATATATTTTGCAATTATTTTGGAGCATCAATAATGATATATATGCTATGGCCGATTCACTTTGATATCCAAATCAAGTGTACTTTTGTGAGACTGTCCTGCAGTCAATGCATTAATTGCGCAATGTTCAAAATGGCGCTCGAGCGTGCCGTGTTTCATTTGGATTTGCAACTAACGATGATAACTGCTTCAGACACAACCGGGCAGATTAAAGTTAGATAGTAAGTCATGTTTCAAAAGTACTTTAACGACCGTTTGCCCTGGTAACTTCGAGTACGGACACCTGGTACTGTGCTGAAAACACGTGGCCACGATTCACGTTGATTTTCCTTTCCCACAAAGCATTGCCCCATGTTTAAATGGGCGCTTAAGGTGTGTGTGTGTGTATGCCTACGTGTTGCATTTGCATTTATGACTAACGATGATAACTGCTTCAGACACAACCGAGCAGGCAGATTAAAGTTCAGATTGTAAGTCATCTTTTAAAAATACGTTGACAAATCTTTGGTCTGATAACTTGGAAAACGGACACCTGAAACTTAGTGATATTAGATACTGATACCGCACCCGTCGTGGCTATATGCAGCAGCTATGTTTTTTCCCTTGCCCAAGTCGACCGTCCACACAAGTTGAAATAAAATGCTGTCTTTGAGTTGACTTCTCAGACACCCCCCACCCCCGCATGCCTTCGGACCTTTGTATGTAGAGGTGTAGGTCACATTTGGGCGATTGGAAAAAATAAAATTTTTGGGGCCACTTGGGTTTCTGACTGAGTTTGTAGCAATAGCCTGGGTCGACCAGTATTTATTAGGGAAGGGCGGCTTAAAAGTACTTTTTTTTTGTTCCATTAATTTTAGTGTTGGGCCTTTTTAGTGGGGTCTGTCAGGTTACCGGAACCACACATTGTTTTTGTTAAGCCTTGGGTAACTTGGACATTTGTTGAAACATGTTGAAAAAAATGTATGTTCTTTCCTCCTTTACACATTTCTTCTTTTGACGTCAGTTTAATTTGTTACCTGGGCACAGTCGGAGGCACTTGTCTAAACAGAAAAGGGTGAATATTAATTTCAAATATGTATGTATGTATGTATATATATATATATATATATATATATATATATATATATATATATATATATATATATATATATATATATTGTTAACATAGGAATAGTTCTAGGTCTTCAGCACCCCAAAAAAAGCCTTGCAATGTATCCGGCGCACTCGCCATGCAACAAATGCTTAAATTTGACAGATAACACTTATCATTAACAAGATATTATTGATCTTTAATGTATTGTTACGATGAAAATTTCAAAAGCAATATCGACACCACTAAATGTCAAGCTTATTTTAATCTTAGTCTTGCCAAAACATTACAACTATTTCAGATTTTGGGTATGACATAATTCAGTTGCATGAGGTGATTTGCAGCACCACACATTTGTATTTTATTGTAAAAAAAGGAAAATATTTCTTTTTTTATAACTACTAATATCAATTTTCAACACATCTTTATATTGTTTCTTCCTGTAGAGTGCTTTGGAAGAACCGTGATTTGGTTGACAGCTCTGACTGGCGTTTAGAAACACAGACATGAGCATAATGCAGTCATTGAAGCCTTACCTGATGTTGCCGACCTTACCACAGTTATGCATTGGTTAAAACAGGTGCATCTATTGCTTATTCTTGTCTAGATATTTGGGCTACGTTGTTGCATGATGGTAATAAAGAGACTGGCATCTAATGGGAGTTGGTTTAACCAAAATTTCGATATGTGCAGGAAAAATCTAAACACATAGGAAAGTTTGACCCCACACGGAGGACATACATTTTGTTGGTATGCGAGTATTTCGCAAGACAAAAACAAAAGTGTTAACACTGAAGACGCGAAACTGCTGAAAGAGGAACAAGTCAGGCCGTACAAGCGAGTGTGTAGGCAGCATTACGAATTGTGACCGCAGAGAAAGGGGTCATTTGAGAAAGAGGGCAAACTTGCCAAGGTAGACAGTTTCATAAAGAGTGACACACAACGTGCAGTTATTTCCTTGTTATTAGCAGTAAAGAAACCTTCCAACTGTGCAGAAGTAGCTATATTATATTACAGCATCTATGGACATTGGTACCACAACATTGCGCAAAATTTTGATTGACCTGGGCTATGAATACAGAAAAATACAGAAATATATGTAATGAGAGGCCTGATGCTGTAGCTCAAAGGCCAAGGTTTTCGAGGCAAGTGAGGAAGTGTGGGAGTGATGGCTACAAAGTGGTTTTCGTCAACGACACCTGGAAAATTCCAAATGACTGTCTCCAGCATATATGGCTGCCACACCACAGACTACCTCCAGTGGGAGCACCAAAAGAAATTCTAAAACTGGCCAATATTTCCTCAGAAAAAGGCAAACGCCTTGTTATTCTTCATGATGGCCCTGCTGACGATTGGTTATATCTGACTGTGTTTTGGTATTTTTGCGGAGCTCCAAAAGTGGGGATAACCATGGAGAGATGAATGCCCAGGTATTCATGGAGTGGTTTGAAGGGCCCTGTAAAGCTTTCGATCCACCCAGCGTTCCAGACAAAGCCTCCTACCGTAGCAAAAGGGTACAAGGTAGTTATGCTCCCATTATGGGTACCAGCAAGGCGGGCATGCAAAAGTAGGTAAAGGGAAAAAAAACTTGTATCCACACCTGAAATGACAAAATGCGTGCTGTACGGAATTAATACAAAATAAACCTCCCATAAAGTACCTCACTGGTGATATTGCTCATTTTTACAGACATATGGTTTTGCGTACACCTGTGACGTAATGTGAACTTAACGCCATTGAGTTCAGACGGGCACAAGTCAAACACTATGTTGCAAACAGGAGCTTTAAAACTGTGATGTTAAAGGCTTAGTCCTTGTCATGGACGATGTATCTAAGGACGAACGGGCCTGTGCTCTGCAGCATACAATTGGAATTGAGAAGTATTAGGAGGCAGATGGACTGCACGATGAGGTGGATGATTTTATAATACATGCGGACTCTGATGAGAGTGACCAGGACGGTAGCAATAGTGATGAGAAAGCAGCTTTAATTGAGACGAGGCATTTGGATTCTAGTTTCATGTATGTCTGTTTGTGCCAGGCAGACAGAGCCGCACTTGTACTCACCATATTGAACTGTATGAGATGGTCCCTAAACGTATGGCTGATACATTTGAATTGCTCCCCTAGCCGCTGTGATTTGTTTGAAATTTACCCAATTTGACCCATTTTGCAGACATACACAGATGCATAGATACACTACAAAAATATGCAATGCAGCTGCAAATGTGTGGCACATATTCCACATGAACGTGTGCAATTTTTACACCAAAGCTCCTTATGTTTACATATTAGTGAATTATTTTACTGACTCAAATAAGTGTGAACCAAGGGAGAGGAGTAGCCGAACGTCGCCACATGACAAGGCCTTATCTTACATTGTGCAGTCGATTCTATGAACAATTACATTCAGTTTTATGCTATTTTACAGACCTTATACTCATTTAGCGAGTAGTGGGAAAAACGCTTTGCTTACTCTTTTACATTTTATAGCATGTGATGTGTGGGTTCTTTTGTCTGAGTGCAAAAGAAAGCACGTAGTGCAAAGGGCAGATTTATTCCTTATTCACAAAGACACAAGGACACTCGACTGTAAGCGGTGTCTCCCTTTTAAACCATGCCGTTTGTACATGATTAAAGGAGGGTAACATTCATTTGAACTTTGAACTTAATCTTTAACAACCTTACAAACCGCACTTTTCTGTAATGTCTAAACTCCATGCACTCCTTGCGTACTAGCTGTCCCTTGCATACACTGAGACGAACGTAAGGTAATTAGTCTTTCAGACCCGACAGGGTCAGTATCGTTATTCTCCCAATTATGATCTAAGGCAGTGAAAAAAATCCATTGGCTAAAATTTGCTTATACAGTATTTTTCATAAAATTCTGTACGCAAAGTACACCAAAATATATAAACCATATTAATAAATAATATTTTTAATAACATCGGTATCAGTGAGTACACTTACCTCTCGACCACCATTTCCCTAGACCTCTGTGTCTGGGTCGAACGCCAGTTGAGTTCACTTACTTGATTCCGGAAAACCTAATGATCCCGTGGTGCATTCTCTCAGTTCCTTTGGAACTGGTGATGACTCCGGGTGTGCATGTTCTTTTGAAAAGTGGTCAGTTGACGTCAGCTGAAAGAGGGAGTGAGTTGGTTGGGTGGGCTTCTCCTGTGGTCAAGAGGTAAGTATACTTACTAATACCAATATTACTAAAAATATCACACATTAGTTATGTAACGTTACCTCTCGAACAACATTTGCCGATATACAGACCCAAAGGCAGAGGGTATAATGTTACTGGCATACTGACTACATTTAACCACCAGGACCGACAGCTTGGGACTGCACTGAACCCCTAGGAGCTCGCCTGCCAACATGATAGCTGTCTGCCTCTTGTGTAGACATTGTCTGTGTCAGCTCCATTGCACGTTGATATCTAACAGGACATAGTCACGAAACTGGCAGGTATTGGGGGGCTGGTATATGTTTTTTAGGGCAGTGGACTCCTGTGTCAACCGGCAACAGGCCAGGATATTAGGACAAACTGCCTGATATTGCACTAAGTTGATTAAGTCAACTTAGTGCAATGCCATAGGCCCACTAAGAAATGTGCTGACCTATAGACCACATCGAATTTAAACCACAAAAGTGCCATAAACTGGAACATAGTGGCTGCTCTGATGGGATCTGGAAGGCCTAATAGATGAGTATTGAAACCTAAGCAAAAAAGACTGTGATGCCTGCAAAGGCATACATGCCTTCCTCTAGCACTGTCAAGTCACACTAGTAGTGCTCGACAAAGGTTAAAGATGATCATCATCGGTAAGGCCACAAAATGTAGACAACCATGACCTTCCACAGGGTGCACCAGGAAGCATTCAAGGCTTGCACCTTGTGAGCTCTGGTTGAGACAAGCTGCAGGGCTCCATGTCTTTCCAGCAAGATCTCATAGGCCTCAAAGATCATGTGCTTAATCCATGATGAAATAGGTTTCTGCAAACTTGCACCTTATGTGGGTTACCAAGGGCAGGAAAAAGGCTGACCTCTGTCCCCTGAGTCTGTCCATGTGTGAAAGGTAACATGAAAGGGCTCTCACAGTACACAAAGCTCTTTCCTTAAGGGGAAAAGTAGTATCCATAGCATGGAGAGTAAAACCCTTGAAGACTGTAGCTCAATCTCGAGCCACTTGGTTCTTTGCAAGGAAGCCCAAGTGAGGCCTTAGGGTCATCTGGGAGTGGTGAGGTGACCATTGGAGTTGGTCATGAGCTGGAGCATGGATCTGGCTTCTCCAAGCCCCTTATGCAAATGTCAACACAAAACAAGTTTTCCATGACCAGTACTTTAGGTGTACCCACCCTGGGTCCTTAGGGCACTCAAAGGGTCACTTCTTCAAAATGGCTGAAACCAGGGGCAGGTCCCACAGAGGTAGGACCTGTCTTGATGCTTCTGTTGGTGCAGAAGGATGCAATAAGCATGGACAGATAATGAATGCTCCCAATGCGAATGTCCAGGACCCTGGCGAGGTTTGAAGAGATGGCTGATTGGAAAGCCTCCACAATTCTCGGGCTCTTGCCCAAGACTTCCCACTGAAACAACAGGAAGTTGGCAATGTCCGCATTGCATGGAGACCAAGGGCCAACTCCATTACTGGCACATCAGTGGGAAAACAAGTTCTATCGAGTTGAGTAGACATTTAGAGAAGATCAATGCCCTCCTCTGGCAATTCTATCTGAGACTGATTCCAAGAAACCTCATGGATTTGCTGTAAAATAACCACCAAGCATGCAGGTTGAGCACTTGAGGGTTCCTTTGGAACATGCTTGTCTGTAGCTGCACCAGAAGTTGCGGCCATGCTGGTAATTGTAGTGGAGGTTCGATGCCTAGTTCCAACCTGTCTACTCTGCAATTGCTCTGGGGTCGCCAAGGGGCCACCAGGATCAGATTGGCATGGAACAGAACCTTGCACAGTCCTGTTGGAAGGATCTGCAGAGGTGGGAAAGCATATGCCCCAAGGTTGCTCCAGTCCATGGCTAGAGTGTCCACTTCTAGGGCTTGGGGGTCCGGAACAAGTAAGTTTCGAACAAGTCCACATGCGGAGTTCCCCATCTGCCCCACATGGCCTGAATGACCCATGAGTGGAGTGACCACTCCATCCCTACAGGCTGACCTTTTCTCGAGAGTTGGTAGGTCAGGACATTTTGATGTCCCAGGACTTGCCTCATGTGTTTGCAGATGTCATGTTTGGAACACCATCGAGTGATGCTTCAGACTAACTCCCTCAGCTACTTGGATCGCATCCTGCCTTGTTTGTTGAGGAAGGCCATCATGGTCCTGTTGTTGCACATTATAAGGACATGTTTGTGCTCCACCAGGTCCTTGAAATGGAGGAGCACTAAGCATATCACCTCCAGTTCCAGCCAGTTTATGTACTGAGATGCCATCCGGCTTTCCATGTTGGCTCCCCATTGGAACGAGAAAAGGCAGTGTAGATGGTAAGCTGGGCCTGAAAAGGCATTAGCATCTGTCCGGACATGACATTCTGCCATACAGTTCACCACAGAAGTTGCAGATGATCCTCACTAAGAATTGGCACCAGGGCCTGATAGCCTGGGTCCCTTGACCATCTGCCCTGCAAAGCCTGCTGCAAGGGCCAATAACAAAGGTGACTGAGTGGAATGGGGAGTCTATCGAGGACAAGGAGCCCAGCAGGGCAAGCCATTGTTGTGCCAAATGGATCTTGCAAGTCAGAAAGGCTTTGAGCAGGAACTGAAGTGTCTTCCACCTGTATTCAGAAGGGCGGCAGATGTAGGCAACCAGATCGAACTGGGTGTCAAGGAAGACAACAGTCTGGACTCATTTAGGTTAACTATTAGGCCCATGCATTGGCAAAGTTCCACAACTGTCTGTATGTGGTGCTGCGAATTCAGGCACTGAAGCACTCAAATAAGCCAATCTTCTATATATACAAGAGTTCAAATGGCTGACCAGTGAAGGTAAGCAGCCACTGAACCTGGTAAACATCAGCAGTGCCATGGCAAGGCTGAATAGAAGCACCCTGAACTGGTAAACTTGGCCCGCATATGCAAACCACAGATACTTCTGTAAAGTATCCATGATTGGCACATGGAAGAACATGTTCTGGAGCTTAAGGGACCTTGTCCACTCCATGGGCCACAAGGCTGCTGCCACCAATTGGGGGTCTCCATCTGAAAGGATAGGACTTCCAGGAAGGTATTCAGTGTTGACAGGTCTATGACTGGGCACCATCCTCCATCCTGGTTGGGGACCAGGAAGAGTAGGTTGTAAAAGCAAGGAGGACCTTGATTCTCAACAGGCTCTACTGTGCATTTGCTCTGTTGCATCTGAACTGCCTGAAGGAATGCCAATGCTTTGGGTTCTGCCATGGGTGGTCCAAACCTCAAGGGGTTTTGGCTTAATGGAGGCGTGTCTGAGTGAAAAGGCAGCATGTAGCCATGTCTCAGGATGATGAGGATGAAGGAATCATCAGTGATAGACTCCCATTAGCGAGTGGGTCCACAGGTCCTGTGCCTGGCATATGACTTCCGTCATCATTCCTCCAAACAGAGTTCCTGAGAAGAGCTGCCCCGTTTAGCCCCTGGTAAACAACAGGTCAGGCAACTTCCGACCCTGGAAGTAGCATCCCTCTGAAACAAACAAAGGTTCACCTCTAGTATGCAAGCATACTGGTAATCCACAGCCTGTGACAACAAAGTTGTGAGGAGTGTTGTCTGGTCTTACCAATGTTGCACAGCCTCCGTGACGTGCACAGAACCCTGAGGTCATCCAGGAGAGACCTCAGTGTAGCCAAGGAGATGTTGGTATAGGACGCCATAAGGATGGATCCCCGTGCATCTTCCTTAGATCACCTGAAGGCCTCTGCAGATGCTGTGATGAATTTCAGCTGTTGAGCATCAAACCCTACCCAGTTTAAGTCCACAGGCAATGAACCCAACAGAAAGATCTGCTCAGGCGCAGGATATCATCTCCCCTGGATGTCTGGCTTAGGGAGGAGTCACCCTTGCCTCAAGTCTGATGTCAGCTGCCATGTGGGAACCCATGTGCGGCAAGTCTTGGCTGGGCTGGTCATAAAACTCAGCCACAAAAGGCATAAAAGGTATGGGGGTATGTTGTCATGTGTCCTCCAGAGATAAGCTCCAGCAGGACAGTGCAACAGGCCCAGGCCTCTCTTCCTCTGGTGGGTCCAGAGCATGGTCACCAACCAGGCTCTGAATAAGAGCTTTGCATGATCAAAGGCCATCAGCAGAGCAGGTTCCATGTCCATAGGTGAGGAAGGCTGTTCTGGGAACCCTACGGTAAATGACATGCTCAACCATTCAGAGAGTGAATGACATGCTGGTTGAACCTTCCAACTTGGATGGGATAAGCTAATGGATGCATCCAAAAACAGAAGCTCATCCTCTGCCTCAGTGTCTAGGTCTGTAGACTCAGGACTCATGAGGGGAGTGGTAAGATCCAAAGCCTCATCCAACAATGAATTGTCCGTGGGTGATGGGGCAACTGCCTGTGACAGCACCCCAGGCATTGGGGTAGTAAGGACTTATGCAGATGTCCTTGCAGCCTCAAATGCCACTTCCGTCTGCTCAGCCCATGTGGATTTAGAGAGGGGAACTTCTGGTGGACAGGTAGCAAAGATCTCAGCAGCCACTGAAAAAGGTGTCTGCTGGCTAAAGGGATCCTGCTGGGTTTCAAGAGGCTAGGTTCAAGGACCCCAGCTGCCGCTGACTCAGAAATCTGCTGGCAGGAGGCAGCCTGAGAGAGTTTTTCAGGAACTCCTGAGTCTCAGTGCCAAGAGAGAGCTGACTCACGACAGATGTCAGCAAGCTGCTCTGTTGACAGAGTCTGCTCTGGCTCAGCTGCAGTGACAGGAACAGCAGAAGAAGACAGAGTCTGTGACTGCAAATGCTGTTCCTCGCAGAGCCCTAGTTCCACTTGCCTCTCATGGGCAGGAGGCAGGATACCCGGCTGGAATGTAGGAGCCAACAGAATTGCCAACTGCTCACTTTGAGGTACAGCCACCAAATGTGAATAAGGCAAGGCTGATACTGCTGGTGGGGGAATTGAAGGTGTCACTTGGGTCACCATAGGGGCTGACAATGCTGGTGCCACTTACAGTGGTTCTGTGAGTCCAACTTCTGTCCAGTATCCAACAAGAATGAGGACAGAGTGGTCACTGGATCAATATGAATGGCTTGTCTCTAAAAGGAGGCAATTGCCTGATGTGCACCATCTTCCCACTCTCTGCGATCTGTTTGTCAAGATGCCATCTTGAAAATCTGGGTTTTGAGCCAATTGACCAGCTCCACTCCCAACTCCTTAGCGGTAAACCCAGGACAGATATCAGCTATCTAGGTCTCTGAAGAGCCTTGGACCACTGAAAAATGATTTTCTGCTGAAGGGAAAGTGTGTAAAGCACTAAAACAGTAAGCAAGAACTAAAGTTCAAGGTGCTTCAACTCGAAAGTGCAAGCCAGAGATGGCGCCTAAAAGAGGAAGGGTGATATGGGGAGCATGGGCACCGGGAGTCACCACCAGTTCCAAAGGAACCAAGAAATGGCTCCATGGGACCGTCAGGTTTTCATGAATCAAGTAGTGAACTCATCTAGATTTCATGGGCGTTCGACCCAGACACAGAGATCTAGGGAAATTGTGGTTGACAGGTAACATTAAGTAACTACTAACTAATACTGATTTTTTCCACATTTCAGCCCAACTGGTGATTTGGACAATTTTATTAGTGTTTAAGGCCTAAATGACACAGTGATAAAATCAAACAAAAAAAATATAAAAGTAACGAAATCCAGATAATTGCGTATATGTAAGATTTTTAATGTATCAGTAAAACGCATATTTTGACATATTTTTCAAAACGTGTATTCCATGCATGTTTTGCAACCGATGCTTAATGTTTATCAATCAAATACTCTATACGCATCAAATAAGTGTAGGGCATGAGCTGGCCGGCCGAATGTGATATGTATGTATGTATGTATGTATGTATGTATGTATGTATGTATGTATGTATGTATGTATGTATGTATGTATGTATGTATGTTATAATGAAAGTTCCTCACAGGAAAACTGTTAGCCACTGTTAAACACTGAATAAACGGTATTCATATTTAACTGTTAAACTTGCCCTGGTCCCCTCATTTGCAAGGCAATGGACCTATGCCCTCGTCATCATGAGGGCACTTGTACCAGTAATGTTACTTAAACCATCGAGATATAACATTCTTTCTTACAAAGAAGCGAAAGATTCGAAATATATTTAGTATTTTATATGTATTAACACTCAGCGAATGGATTTTCTTGAGCTTTTTATATTCTCAATTTGTCACCGTTATCACAGAAGCTCATTTGGTTTTGCTTAAGACGGGAGCTGCCCTTTTCCTGTCAGGTTCCATTGCCGCACACTAGGTGGCAGCACAGGATCCCAGCTAACATTGAAACCCATTGGACTGTCTGACAATTATTTTACACCAGATTTGAGCTTTTTCTGTTAATTAGAGGCAGGAAGTTACGGATAGTGCATATAGGAATAGGATATATTGTATTTACCCATATCAGACTAACCCATTTGTAGTATATACATATGGAGTGGGTTTGTCAACAACGTGTCCTGCATGTGTATCAGTTTCAAATAAATGTCTTACAACATATGTTAGCAACATATGAATAAAGGTATACCATAAATTTTCACACCAGTACCAAATGTTGGTACCACTTTGTTATACGTGTAGATCCATCTCGGTGTCAACACAGGCTTTAAATGATACGATCTACGTGACATTCCCACCTCTATCTGCATTTTGCTGTACTATAGTTTTTTTTCAAAGTTCGAGGCTTTTCATTACCTGAATGTCAAGATATGGGCCCATATTTATCCAAGCCTATCTCCACGACGCTCGGAAAATTAAAGATTGGTAAATGATTTTGGAATGCACGGTCTTTCAGATCATATTATGTACATATTTTGCATGGGATGGTCAGTGACATCAATAGCTATTGATGGGACCAACTGATCTGAGGGTTAGTCACGTCAAAAGCTATTAGTGACATCAGCTGATCTAATTCAGGCCCACATAGACTCCCGTTATTTGGGGAGTATTCATTTTAATTAGAATGAATTCCATGGAGTTAAACATACTTGTGTTGTATACGCTTTTCAATGCATGTACAGAAAAAAGGTTATTGAGTATACTTTGAAAGATGATCTGATAAATTGGTGTAATTCACCAAGTGTCTATGCGCACAATGTGGGTATACATCAATATACACGTAGGTAATCAGTGCCTGAACCTGTGAACCTAGCAGACTGACAATTTCAAAGACACGCAAACCTGCTTTCCTCCAATAATTAACTATGGACACAAAATGCAAGTTTCTGCGAGTCTGGAATGGTATCATCTGTATACATGATACCAGATTTACTTTCTACTCTGTTGCATACGTAAATACGTACATGTTGATTTATTCTGAGTGAAAAACACCACGTAAAGAGGGGTTTACCATCTTCCTGAGTTAGCGGGGGGCTTAGATACTTTCCTTGATAATAATTTGTCTACAGTCAGTCATACCTTCTCTCACACGTCTACCA
Organism: Hermodice carunculata; assembly: GCA_964020975.1. Taxonomy (NCBI): domain Eukaryota; kingdom Metazoa; phylum Annelida; class Polychaeta; order Eunicida; family Amphinomidae; genus Hermodice; species Hermodice carunculata. The sequence continues at coordinate 5,978,648 of OZ026615.1, read as the reverse complement.
ATAGGGGATACTTGGGGGGGGGGGGGATAGCATGTGACACTACTATCTGTTGAACCGAAATACATGTGACACCGCTTCCGGTGGACAACCAGCAGCCAATCAGTGAGGCAGGTTTCCTTTATCCACCAGGTGAGAAGCTAGACACGAAGCCAAAGTTACTAGTGATGCCATCTGCAACACACATCTCTTACTATTGTCGGATGGTATATCACGCCACATTTTGAGCCACCTCGAGGTCGGCAAGATAGGATTACCCTCGTATGTTGTCAAACCCTAGCTAATAACAAAGTCAGACCCAAGCTCATAAAAATGTTTGAAAGACACAACTGTATGTGTTTGTCAGTCTCCATAACCACTTGACTGTATTGTCTCTCCTGAACCTTTGCCTGTTATTTGGCGGAGCTTTCCACACCGTCGCACACGTAGCAAAGCTGTGTCGCACACGTAACAAGCACATCAGAATGCATTCCCAGTAAATTTGATTTTTTTTCACAATTTTACTTGTGTTACAGTCAGCTAAAATATTGTTGATGTAAAGGATACATTTCTTACCTTCGAAATTGATATAATTCGTGGGAGTTAAATCAAAATTTGTAACTTGAAATCAATTTATCTGCATCTCACACGGAATATTAAACCTGTCACCACGCCTTTAACCCTGGCTGTTTTTCCCCTTTTTTTTGGTTTATTATATATATATATATATATATATATATATATATATATATATATATATATATATATATATATATATATATATATATATATATATAAATTATATAATCCCTTGTCATAGGGATACAGATACAAGCTTTATTTATACTCGCTTTTTTGCAACGAAGTAACGTTAGCTTCCCAGCTGTTTTGACCGAGTGTGAATAAATAATTAGACAAAAGTGAAAGCAACCTCTCTCAATGATGAACAGATAAAATATGCACCACGTGATAGAAAGTTGTACTTATAAAAACATTTATATAAATAATAAAATCCACGACGCATATGGATCGTGCATGACAGACTTGGTACAGCATGAAACAATGGCAGACATGGGGGGGGGGGCAAGTAATAGATAGATTATTGTCGACAGATGGAGCACTTACAAGAAAATCCACCCCAGTGTCTGAGTAGTCTTTTAAAAGTAGGAAAGTCTTTGGCTGTTCTGAGCTCATTGGGGAGCGAATTCTAAATCTTAATACCGAAATACTGAAAGAATAAAGACCCCCTTCGGTCGTGTGACAGATCGATGCTCTCAAAGTATATTTTGCTCCAGAAATAGCCATGAGCATTGGCCTTGAAGACACTGTTTATGTATTCATGGTTGTTGCCTTGGATAGCTTTATAAACTTCAGTGGCTATGATTTTCATTCTGGACAATTCCAAAGTAGGAAGATTTGCCATTTTCAGGATAGTACTATAATCCAGATCGTACCGATAAAAAATAAAGTTCAGAGCTCTGAATTAAATTTTCTCCAATTTGTCAGAGTATGAAGCTCCACAAAAGTGCCAAAGTGCTGGGCAATGGTTGAAATTTGAAAGGTCAAAGGATTTGTAGACAAGAAGTCTGGTATTAATATCTAGAAAATGGCCGGGGCGCAGCAGACACTTCAGTTGCCTTTATAAATTACGGAGAACTTCATGTGTTGCTCTCAAAATTTACCTGAATGTCGCCATGGAGCTAGACAGACCTCCATGATGTCGCACAATTAACAGGAGAATAAGCCAAAGTGTGTTATGATTATAAAACACGTCGTTCAAACAATACACGTGTCCAGAGCTGTCAGCTGGCTCCGATGATTTTCCTTGTTTGGGAAAAGTTAGAACACCCTAAAATGTCGGAGTCCAGCTACCGCGACTGGTCCCAAAGACAATAGACAATAAACAGTAATCTAACTAAAAAAAAAAAAAAAAAAAAAATCAAGAATAAACAGCTATACCGCAAAACCGTGATTCAAAGTATAATATTCATACAAAATAAACTGTGCTTGGTGTTGATTTGTTGTTTGGTTGTGTCATTATATAAGTTAAAACTCATTTTTTTACCGTCAGTGAGTCATGGATTCTTATAAGAAACTGCTTTTTGAAATTACTTTATATACCTGGAATGCCGTGTGTATTCTAAAAGTAACAACCATTCCAATGCGTTTATGTGTTGAGAGAACATTTCGCCCAGACCGGGTATGTATTCCTGGGGGAAAAAATAGACCATCCAAGTCTCCTGGCAACCTCACGCTGGGAAACACCGGCCTGCAATCTACCGATAATTCTGTCCCTGTCGAATTCAGAAAGCTGCCAGTGACCCCGACGATACGGCATGGTGGATTCACACTAGCATTGATCCCTGTATTGTCAATAGCCCCTTATAAATCCCATACGCACTTAATACCAAACTCGCTCGCCGCACCTTTCTGGCCGTTATCTCAGTACCAGGACATTCCCTTTTTCGTGTAAATGCTCAGGCACACCTCCTAGGTGTGCTGTCCATGTTACGTAACATCCTTTGTTACACCCCACATTTTCTACACAAACCAAGTATTTTAAAAAGTATATGATCATTTATTTTGTATGGAAAAAATATTGATTTTTATGTGAAATACATATTTAAAAATTACTTTTGTTGTGGTTACATGAGGCTGTTCATGATTTTTAAACTGGAAATGGATCATTAATTATGTTTGATCGATATATGTACACCGACTAATAATAATAGAACTTTGCCTATGTATACATGCATGCATCCGCATGGGCTACCTTTATCGCACGATACACGTGGATTAAGAAATATATGTGTACATAAATTGCATCCTTTAGTTTTGCGTTTCATGTTTCTGGTATTCTGGTCCATAATACATCAATTAAACATAATGTATATTACAATCTCCTCCGCTATATTCGAGTACATAAATCAATTGACTTAAAAGATAAGTGTTTAGAAACCAGAGTTCCTGTATTTTCCATGCGGAGATGCAGTGAATCAGTATTGATTAAAAATATAAGAGGCCAGTAGGCCAATAGCACAGAAAGGCTTCTAATATAGATAATTTTGTTCCATTTCCGTTGCCTGGCGTGTTTGCATTTTGTAGTATGTGATGCAACATATATATGCCGTGCAATACGACACCTAATTGCAATGTGACACACGCATGAAATGTTCACTTGGGTAAGTATTTCCGTATATTTGAATTAGAAAGATGTAATACAAATGGGTTTACCTCTCTCTCTCTCTCTCTCTGTCTGTCTGTCTGTCTGTCTGTCTGTCTCTCTCTCTCTCTCTCTCTCTCTGTGTCTGTATGTCTGTGTCTGTGTCTGTGTGTTACAGCTTCTTTTATCCTGCATCCTACACAAGAGAAGCTGAATAACAAAATGACGACAACGACCATAATGATGATAACATTAAAACCTCAGTAACCCTGGTAATCTAACTGTACCCTATATGGCGGGTAAAAGGTCCCTACAAGCACCTATCTGGAATATAACTGCTCTGATAAGAAATGTTGATATATCAGTCATGTTTTTCTTTCGTATACCATTCATGTTTTGGTCCCTCGTACTTCCTTAGTTCTTGCCAGTGTGGGCGCAATATGTTACATCCTACACTGGATCCAAACAAAGTAAATGAAACACGCAAAACAATAACTCATAATTTCTGAAGGATTCAATGAATACAACAAATCCAAAAAAAAAAAAAAGATAATAATAAATAAAAAATAAAAAAGACACAATCTGTGCTCTTTGCAATTACCTATATTAGATATTTTTACCGAATTATATGTGATTTACTCTACCGAAAGAACTTCGCCTTCGTGTTGTGATAAGTCAGTCTATCTTCTCAATGGTGTCAAACTCACCTTTGTATGCTTTATATTCCATAAACGTACACTATAAAAATCAGTATTTAATTACAACCTACTAGTACTTTTGCCCGCAGTAAACTATCGTAGTTTTGCCAGAAAATTGCTTATATCACACCAGAACTTTGTTGTTTTCTGGAGACAGAGCTCTGCAATATCAAAAACATACCAGGAGTCCGACGATGCATTTATTTTTTCATTTTAGCATGAATTTTAAATTACCTAAACATTTTAATGAATTTGTCTTTTCATTTATAATTTACTTCCAAACATGCTTTTTTGGAAAAAGTTATCAAATGAATAATTAATCATGTGACAAAGGAGATATTGCGTTTTTACTGTATATTTTCCCGTAAATTGTATAGCGTTGCATTTCTGGTTCGGTCAGCTCACGACGCTGTATTTGATATACGTTTATTAATAACTTCATGTGCGATATTCGAGATAGCATCTAAATTGTTCAATATCCAATGACACTTTAATACCTCCCCCCCCTCCCATTTTGCCCTTTGCACTCTTAGTGCCAGATGGCCTTATGACAGGGTCAAACGGGAGCCCTGTGGACTGCTACGACCGGCTATGAACACAAGAACTTGAACCCACCGACAATAGCATTACATCTCAGTCTTGGAACAAAAATTCTAGAAAGTCCTTGGAGTCGAGTCATACGCGGCTAACAATACACGTCGAGCCAATAGGTGGATTCGGTCCTGAGAAGCTTAAGTAAACTGAGCAGGGATTTACTGCTCGCTTGATCAATCCGCCTAGACCGATTTTACTTGCGGCCTTCTTGCTACATGAACGTTGTGTTCAAACCGGCACCATGTTCATTACGGTGAAATATGGAGGTATGTGTGTGACTTTTTAACATTTTTTTGGTAATGATGAAGAATTTTGGGGACTTTTGGAGGAATGTACTAAGAAACTTAAGAATAGGTAACTGTCACAATATTCCTGAAGAACATTAAATCGATTGGACTGTAGAAAAACGGATACTATACATACTGGCAATGTCACAAGACGGTGTTTGCTACCTACCATTTTTCCCATGTTTAATTCTGTGTGAGTCTATGACTTTTCTGGTTTCATGTACCTGTTTGAAACACATTAAAAGCCGCTATAGACGAAACAATCAAGGCCTGACTAACTTCAGGATATTTTTGGATGAATTATACCACAGTTGATGTCGTCCAGAAGCAATAATGTCACCATATGGCCCCGCTATATGGTTCCTAGGTCTTGGATATAGATAGTCACGGCCTCTATTATATAACATGAAATACATGTGCCAGACAAACGCGTTACTAAAGATTATTTGTTACTTTCTGTAGACTGTGGTCTTTAGATTTAACGTAGATCTGTAAAATATTTAGCATAACTTTTCAAATCACTTCGGTGGAAGAACAGGGGTTAAGGTATGAATGGATCTCTGGTGTAGGTATGTTGCCACATATTTTGCGTGAATCCTTTTCCGATTCCTCCCTGTGTCCTGTGTGTGTATTGGCACCGGATCCGTAATATACATTTCTGTGGAAGAGACATCTGTGTATTCTAAATTCTAGACATCAATCAGCTTTGTCCTGACGCTTATTTCTGCAATTGGATAAATTAGTTGTCCTTAAGTAACGCAGCTGACTTGTCAGTCAGCTGAGTTTACCTCATAGTCCTGCGTCAATTGTCGCTGGTCCATCCTCCGTTCGTCAACAATGTCACATTCTCAATTTCTTCATGAAAAAAACAAAACAAAACAAAACAAAAACACCGGTTGGATTCCGTTCAAAGTTTGTGGGAATGTACCTGTAGTATACAGTCTTTATTTCAAACGGCCATATTGGGCATGCACCAGTGATTTTTGAAATCTCTGAAACCGGGAAATCGATTGGCCAACTGTCTCGGTGTTCCACAGGGACACTTTTGGTTACCCCTAGGCCTAAAATGGCCTTACGATTTTTACTACATTTTATTTACTTGTTCGGTGTGTGTGTGTGTGTGTGTGTGTGTGTGTGTGTGTGTGTGTGTGTGGGTGTGCGTGCGTGCATGCGAGTCTGGGTGGAATTCGACATCTCCCAAACCGTAAGTCGGATGTTCCTCGAACTGGGGGTAAGGAGTGGCAGGTGAATGTACATGTATGTAGCTTGACTCGGTCACTATTTATTTATTTATTTATTTATTTATTTATTTATTTATTTATTTATTTATTTATTCATTTATTTATTTATTTGTTTATTTTTTATTTTTTTTTTTTTACCGGATAGCACGACTGTCATTTCAAGATTTTTTATGATTTTCAAATTACGTAATGCTAAGTAAGAGTCCATGTCAGTCCGGTTATTGCAAGGAGACGGATGTGTGCAGCTGCATGTGACGTCAATATTCTCCAAAACTGAATGTAAAATTCTGTTTGAACTAGTTGGGGTTTATCTTGGGTGAGCCCCTTCGTATGATATTCAATAAGTCATTGTTAAGTGATTTTCAATAGATTTTCCGATTTTTTTGGAGGGGGGGTGTAAAAAAGTTGCTCCTAACGCCACTATGCTTTCAAATTAAATTTTTATACAAACAATCCATTAATTTGGCTTTCAAATTTCATGGGACCACTGCTTTGTAACTCTGAACTATTATATGTTCAACACGTGGTTCTGCTATTTTTGAAATATATTCTTTATAACATGTTGAGTATTTTTTGTAAATTTGACTTTCTCTTACAACTTGAAGCCGTATCTTGTTCCTTTAACTTTTGTGAGAATATGCTTTGACTTGATCTCCACCAGACGTGCATAGTTAGTGGCACTACTATCATTTTGTGACAATTTTTTTTTTAAAGTCTGTAATGACTGATAAAACTATATGTTAGCATGGTGAATATTGGAATATTAGTGCACATATGTCTGAATGCATTATTTCTGTCTAACAACATATATCAGATGCATTTCAAACTTCGTTCTGGTGTAGCTTAACAGGAATTTAGTAAATCTGGGTCACTCACAACATGGACCTATTAACGAGATAATAGGATCCATGCTCATATCCATCAGCTCAAAGTTAGGCCAGGCTCACCTCTGGTCACCTCTGCTCGCGTAAGCTCTTTTCAAGCCGTAAATGAAGCTCAAATCAGTTTATTTTAGGTTGGGAGGTATCTTAGGGTGAGTGTACTACGTTCAGCTGAGTATGGGATGTTCACACGGTTCTTTTCTTTACTGTAGAGTTACTTTTTCTTCAATGGCTTAGATCATATGTTCACAGAACGGTGGGTGCGCTCACGTCAAATTGTCAAGGAAGGAGGGTCTGTGATTGCTTGTTGCAAACACTTTTGATTGATTTAGACATGGACCTATAATCATAGTTTTATGATCAGATACCAATCCCCGTTGTAACTCAGATAAAGGAGATTGACCACTCTTTCTTCCCTGCTTAAAAACGCCTACTAAAGCATGAGAGAGTCTTCACATTTATTACATGAAAGAGAATACATGTGCAAGCTTAATTTCACAATTACGCCAATCTATCCTAAAACGTCGGACTGAAAAAAAAGCTATTCCGTCTTCCAAGGAGCATGGACAACAGATTAAATCTTGAAATCATTTTATACGATTGACTTTTTCACAAATATAATGCCCCACGAGGACCTAGAAACAAAAATATGAATCATTCATCACGTTAAACTGGTGGTTCACGCTAAGTACCCTTAATCTCTATAATATCAACACAATATTTCGCCTAGTGGTTTATACCAAATACAATCTTTAATCTCTCAAATATCAATCTAACACATCTTGATCGGTTTATATACTGACTGGAAGCATGTTCAAATGGAAATTTCAATAGTCTCGGCCTAGAATTACTGAATGATCTATATGTGGTGACACTGTGGTGCATGACCACCAAGTACTGTACAGGATATAATCTGCGCAAGATGCGTAGGAAAAAAAAAAACAAGTACATTAATCATATTTGGAGTGCTGATCAACACATTTGCAATTCTGTGGGCTCTAAAGATCATGTGCATGTTTATAACAGATTCAAGGCTTCAAGGCTATTAATTCAAGATGACTTAAGTAACAATGTTTTGCGTCAAATTTTAGGCTGAAGTTCTTCGAAGTTAAAGTGGTAGCCAAATTCTGTTGAATACAAATGGCATTCGAGTGTTGTCGGGCACTCGGGTATTTCAGTCCTATGAGTATCGGGCATCCTGACCCCAAAATGCACATTTCATAATCCACACATAAAGCTTAATGACTGCTTGTATATAATCCCATCAGAAATGTCTGTAACATAAACATCTGGACATTTTAGTCAGAAAACAAACAAAAACCAAAAAACAACCCCCCCCCCAAAAAAAACCAAAAACAAAAAAACAAACAGAAAAAAAAACTAAAAAACAAAGAAACAAAAACAAAAACAGAAACAAAAACCAAAAAAAACCCAAAAAAAACAAAAAACAAAAAACAAAAAAAACAAAAACAAAAAAAACAAAACAAAAACAAAACAACAACAACAACAAAAAAAAAAAACAACAACCAAAAATACATAAAAAAAGAAAAAAACAAAACAATAACATAAAAGAAAGGACGGCAAAGAGTAATGATAAATCAGTAGAGTCGCTGTACACTGCAAACATCCAAATATCCTGACGATGGTGCGGTTTGACAATTGCTTGGGAATATGCTGGTGTCACTGGTAAACTGCTTTCGGTGGCATGTGAGTAGTTTCGGCAACAGACAGCGGCAGTCGGCGTCAGAGACGCCGGCCGCCGGCGGACACCGCTGGCTACCGCCGAAAGCCAATAGAAGGGTTTGGGGTTGACTGGAGGTCGGTGGCATACAGTGGTGGCCAGCGGCAGCCCTTACTAGATGGTGTCTGCCGCCGGCCGTCGCTCCCTGTCGCTCTCTGACGCTGGCCACCGCTCGCCTCCGCTGGGCCCTACTCTCTACTGCATACTGCGTGGTGTATTAATATGGATTCCGTGGGGTAGGAAAAGGATCCAATAAACCACCCATTTATTCATTTATTCATCTATTCATTGATCCTACCTTACTACACGAATTTGTAATTCCATGCACTGAATAATGATTATTTGCGTTTGAAACTTATTCAATCCCGTAAATGTAAACCATTTGCCTTAATTAAAACCACCTCAGTCTGCATGTACTAGTTCCATTTTTAATATTGATTCACACAGTGAAAACCTTCGCACAACTGTTATTTAAGACCACCTTAATTGATCTTCTGCCAGTGATCACCTATGCAGCTGGGCATATATGATCGTTGGTCTCTTTCAAATTATTGTCAGATAATGTGACACAACATATGGTCATGAATCTATACATATCTGCAGACAGAAAAAATGGTTGTAACATGTAGGGTATCTCTCTTTAGTGGTCTTAAATTGCAGCACAGTGGTACCTTCTATAAAGACCACCTCTCGTGAGAGATCACATTAGCTTTAAGACCACCTTTTCTGGGCACTGGATCCCAATTTCTTTGTTAATTTACCTGCAATTTAAGACCACCTGCCATGTGTTATGTTTCTACGTTAATTCGCCTAAACGACAGTCATTCATTTTGGACAAATATCAATCCCATAAGACAACAGTGATAAAATAGTGTCATCACAAACAAATTATCAAAATTTCAATTTACAACTAAATTTACCGTGTATATCAGTTGTTTTACTAATTGTATGTGGTCTTGGCCATTTATTGTGCCAATTCGAATGTGTTATTGTTTTAAATGCAATTCACAGAGTTTTACTTGTCAATATTTTCAACCAGTCTGGATAGGTTGCTCTGTCACCACTGCTGCATTCTTGGATATATTCCTACAAAAATGATAGCCTCCAGACCACAAAATATACGACACTTAGAATTACGATAACTTATTTCTTCCAATCTGATTTACATAATCTTCACATCTAAATATTTCCATTCTTGACAAGTTTTATAGAAGAACGTGCTCTTTGTAGTGTTTATTTGGCTTTAACCTGTAAACCGTTCACATTGGCAGATTCATTTTATTTGAGCGGTTTTATCCAAAAGTTAATGTGCCTGTCTGCTGTCGGAAAACACTCCTGCTGCGTTCCGGTGAGCATGCGGTAATCTGGTGATATGGCCACACTGGTGGATATCTGTCAACGAAACTGTGCTGCAGCACTGAAATGTAAAATGTTTAAAATTTGCTCTGTATAAAGATAGTACATGAACCATTGCCAAGATTATTGGAATGTCTCTCGTGTACGTTTCGTTCCAAGGAGAATCACGCACGCTGTCCGAGGACACATTGACAGATCTATCACTGTACTGATATATTAAGCACAAGTTGATTGGCACCAACTATACATAGCGCACAATTTCCATAATTGGTGACTGGTCTAAACTTATTCCAAGAGTACGAAAACAACATTGTGCATTTGTTTGTTAGATAAATGGTTGCTCAGACGCCATGGATCTGTATGCATTATAAAACTGGCAACACGTCCCTCTGTGACGAGAACGCTCACTGTGTCAATAAATACACCTTTATTTGTTCGAATAAACAGTAGGTTGGTTCCATGTGATAGCAAATCGGATATACCATCAACGTTTGTATGTTACTAAAGTACGCAATGGAATATTATGTCTTTCGTGAATAGGAACGAATCAGCGGGTATTTACTAAGACGGCTTTGTGTTGAGACTAGCATTGCGTTAACACTTTCTCGGGCGAACCAGTCGATTGCCTCAAATGTCGTCTGCTTGATCTTTTGTGTGTGTGTGTTGAACTTTCAACAAACCTTTTGTGTGAAAGTGTCTGTGTAGACCTATAAGAATATGTTCCCGGTCAACAGCTTTCATCAAAATGCTCTGGGTGAACCCTGAGTATACCAGTTGACTCATTATTGATCACTCTTCTCAAGTGGTCGCGTAAGAGTTAATTATCTAAAATAGCATATCTGCACGTCTCGGTTCATTGGCAGATGTAATCATCCCACCTTATTATAGATTAAGCCTGACCTGAGAACCTGCATGAGAGATCGAGTCTTTTATATTATGTTTGCTCAGCGTTAGTGCATCGACCTTTTAACTCTAATTGTTATAATTAGCACCAACGAGCACTGTTATCGATGGTAAAGTGCCAAATGCGAGGATATGGAACCCTGGCCACCGAGTTTTATTATCACTGTAGTGTCTGGACGAAAATGTCTACAAATACACCCTTGTCGAGTTTGCTGTAAATTGTTGTATGGTGGAACCAGATGCTCATCAAATTCACCTATCATATATATATATATATATATATATATATATATATATATATATATATATATATATATATATATATATATATATATATATATATATATATATATATATATATATTAATTGACTAAGATCATCCACACGCAACTCCGCCTTGGGTGCTCAAAACTGAATTCCCATTTGTCTGATATTAACACTTTGCCACCCACAGCCTGCTCATGCAACTGTTTAAAAGAGGATACAAATCATTATCTTCTATCTTGTCCTCTTCAAGAATTACCTGAACTACAACTACTGAGATCTCTTTCCAATGTGCTAGCTCCTGGTGTTCATCCAAACTAATTGTTATACCTAGATAGTAATAGACTAATAGAAATCGTGCTATATGGCAGTGTTGATCTTACAGAGGAGTCACACACTGCCATTTTTGCTGCAGTACAACTGTACATCTCTAAAACCAGACGTTTCGTCAATTGATTTGTGTGCAATGCTACATTACAATGACAATTGCTAGTCACTGTAAATAGTTCTTTGAACTTAGATTGCAAACAAACGTCCTGTATCGTCCTGGGTGTTTTGTACATAGCATCTTGTACATTTGTATGTCTGGAGAGCCCTCGATTAGCCACTTGGTGGCTACTTGGCAGCTGCCAGTTTTTGAAATAAATATGTTTACAGTACAATACAGCTATCATATATATATATATATATATATATATATATATATATATATATATATATATATATATATATATATATATATATATGTGTGTGTGTGTGTGTGTGTATATATATATATATATGTGTGTGTGTGTGTGTTTGTGTGTATGTATATATATATATATATATATATACATTTATACACACACACACACACACACACACACACATATATATATATATATATATATATATATATATATATATATATATTGACTGAGGTTAATATAACAATATGTTATTTGCGGTTTGCGATCTGCATTGTACGAGGAACTGTACAGGGCCAGTATGATCAAAACAGGGCTAATATGAGAAAAGCTGGGCCTCCATGGGTTAAGCATATGGTGGTTCCTGGATTCATGCAGGCCCACTTGCTGCATCGTTCAGCGACACGAGTGGGAACCATACTGCAGCTATATGAGTGTCGTGACTTGGATCCGTGGCAGTGATTTCACGAAAGAACGGCTATGCAGGAGTTAGAGAAAAGTGCAACGAGTGTGTGTGTTTGGGTGGGTAGGTGGGTGGAGGGGGGCAGCACATGATTGATATGGATGTTTTTTTAAAACTTGTTCTTTGTGGTTAATTAATAAAATTGTCATTAATCAGGTGTTTTCATATTGACCCCTTTACAGATCCACAATATGGCAGAGCTCGGATCTGTAAGGGGGCCAATATGAAAACGCGATTAATAACATTATAATACAATATATACATACATACATACATACATATTATATCATATCATATCATATCATATCATACCATATCATATCATATATACATTTAGGCAACTGATTCAGATTTGTGGTGCATTAACCCAATCATATTTTATACCCCTTTCAAAAAAAAAGCAAACAAAAAACAAAACAAAACAAAAACAAACACCCAAGACAAGTCCAAGCACAACATGCAATTTATGCGAAAATGTATTTCTGCTTTTTGATTTGTTTTGAAGGTTCAAGTAAATGTTCCTGAATGAAATTAAAAAGGTTGTTCCTAAAGTCATCGACACATGGCGATGGTTTAGGTCTTATATTCAGTGATTTTGTAGTACTTAGCGGATCATGCAGCACTTCCTTCACGTCAGCTGCAGCATGGCTTACTAGGTCAAACAAAAACAAAACAAAACAGAACCCCAAAACTGGTTTCAGACGAGGCATGCTTGTACATAAGTGGATTTTTTGTTCATTAAAATTAGAACAGGTAATCCTCATATCAGTTTAGGTATTATATATCGGGAACCAGGGACCAGTATGGCTCAATGATTTCAAATTGACGTATATTAATCCAATTTAACTAAATATTACAAATGCCAAAAAGGGTCATGTCCATAACAGGGGTTGTTTCGGTCACAGAAAAGTTCACTTTTGAACCCTTCGTCACAGCAACCAACCAGCAAATTAGCTACCCTGCTATTCTTGTGCATATTTCTGAAACCATCCATCAGCGTATAGCTTCTGTTGCCATTGATGTCTTGGTGTTGTTTTGAACGGCCAAATTGGGAAACCACACTTTTATGTGAGTGAAAATACATGACCTTCTCAAGGACACGTTATAGTCTATGATAAACAGCGTGCATACTGAAGTGATCCGAGTTGCGGAGGCTTTTAGTTAAAGTGGTCCATATACAGTAAAACCTGTCTATTGCGGACACCTGTGGTTCTGGCAAAAGTGTCCGCAATAGACAGGTGTCCACAATAGGCAGGGGCTGAACTGTTGGGATCTCAGAGTACATTTGCTCTCAGTTTTTGTACATTATGCCCCTGACACTTTACTCAAACGCATCTTAACTTGGGATTTTACATTTTTTATCTTTTAAGGGAAAAATTGTGTATGTATGGGCTTACCAGGCTAAAGAAAGTTTGCATAATTTCTTTTACTAACAGAAAAGAAACAAACAACAAACATACCACAGGGATATCCTGTCCTTTGAGTACAGTATAACCAAATGTGTCTGGGTGAAACCTAATAAAATGCCCCATCCTTTTATTATGAACATATATTTTGCTCTTTTAGTCTTTGTATGTGTGTGTATAGCCAAACACAAAGTGTAAAGCAATTGTGCTTGTGCATATTGCTTTCATAAATCTTATTTTGGTGTATATGTGTATGTATTTTTGATGTACATGTATACCTTTCTCCGAGTTCGGGGGTTCAATAAATAATAATAATAATAATAATAATAATAATAATAATAATAATAATAATAATAATAATAATAATAATAATAATAATAATAGTAATAACTGTATATGCCATTCTTATAAATTGTGACTAACTTCACATGAGTCTCAGTGGGTCCTTTGTTTTAGGCTTAATGATTGATCTGTGGAGCTTAATTGCTTGATAGAGAAAGTGTGAGCAACCTCACTCAACAGGAGCACAAGTGCTCAGAGACACCTGGCATGTTTGTTGAGGCATTGCAGCCTAACTGCTAGGCTGAGTGAGCTTATTATATGTTTTGGGCCACTGAACAATGGATTAATTAGTCTTTGATTCCAGCTTAACATGCATGGCATTGTTCAGGCATTACAACTTGGAAGATAACAAAATGCAAAAAATGCATTGATATATTGTGTCCGCAATAGACAGGTTGTTGTTGCATTTGGTACCCCAAAAAGTGTCCGCAATACACAATAGACAGGTGTCCACTGTAGACAGGTATCACCAATATGAAAATGACTTAAAAATATTCGGTTCTAGCCAAAACTGTCCGCCCAGATAACATAGGGAACATCCTACTTAAGAACACAGCAGATTCGATATGTAAACCACTTACAAAAATCTTCCAACTTTCTCTCAGTCTTTCTTTCTTTCCCAGTGCTTGGAAGAGATCCAACATATGTCCTGTTTTCAAAAAGGCCAACAGACAGATTAAAAATAATTATCGTCCTATTTCATTGCTCTGTAATGTTTCAAAGGTATTTGAACGACTGGTCTTTAATGCACTCTATGAATACCTGGCACAAAATAAACTACTCACTTCCAAAAATTCTGGCTTTAAGGCCAATGACTCTACTATCAATCAGCTTGTGTACATCCTTCACAATATCTATAACGGCCTAGAACAGTCCAAAGAAGCCAGAATGGTGTTTCTAGACGTATCCAAGGCGTTTGACAAGGTTTGGCATCCCGGTCTCCTTTTTAAACTTCGACAACTCGGCATCTCCGATAATCTTGTAGCATGGATTGATAGTTATCTCTCAAACCGATCCCAACGAGTGATTATTCATGGCCAATCTTCATCATGGCTACCTATTGAAGCTGGTGTGCCCCAGGGTTCCATCTTGGGGCCACTTCTCTTTCTTGTCTATGTTAATGACCTAGTTGACAATATTACATGTGATGTCAGACTTTTTGCTGACGACACCAGTCTACTTGAAGTTGTTAATGACCCAATTGAAACTTCTAATCACTTGAATATTAATCTCTCTGTTATACATAACTGGGGAAAGTTGTGGCGTGTTACCTTTAACGCTTTAAAGTCTCTTTCTGTCATATTTTCTACCAAACTTGTTAAACCACACCATCCACCCGTTCGTCTTGGAGACTCTGAAATACCTGCGGCAGACTCACACATTCATCTTGGTATTACTCTCAGTAGCAATTTATCCTGGCATGCTCACATTACTCGTATTACTACCAAAGCGAGCCAGCGAATTGCCCTTCTGCGTAGATTCAAATATAAACTTTCCCGCAAAGCTCTGATTAAACTTTATTTAACTATGGTTCGACCAATTCTTGAATATGGTTGTGTGCTCTTTGACAACTGCGGTCAGGGACTTTCCGATCTTATTGAATCCATACAGTTTGAAGCTGCCAAAATATGCACAGGTGCATTAAGGCACACATCACGCGCCAATCTCTTACGTGAGCTTGGTTGGACAACTCTCGCCAGCAGGAGGAAGTATTCTAAGTTACTTCTTCTTCACAAAATGTATCACAACTTAACACCCTCCTATCTCTCTCAATTAACTCCTCCTACTTTTAATGCTCGAAACCTCCGCCACACTAGCTCCATACGTCCCATCAATTGCAAAACTAACCGCTTAGACAAATCCTTCCTACCTGACACTATCAAACTGTGGAACAATCTTCCCTCCGATATAAGAGACTCAATTTCCCTCCAAATATTCAAATCAAAGCTGAAAGCAACACTACTAGCAGTGGATCATGTTCCTGTTTACTATACCCAGGGACACAGATTTGCCAACATTTGTCATACCCAGCTTCGTCTTGGATTCTCGAGACTTAACTTTGATCTCTTTAAAGTCAACATCATCCCACAACCTACATGTTCGTGTTCCTACCCCACTGAAGATCTGCAACATTACCAGTTCTTTTGTCCAAAGTATTCAACTTATAGAATCAGACTACTCAACTCCATCATCCCTATTATTGCTCCCGGCGTCCACCCAAATCTGATTATACACACAGCGAGTGACAGACTGGCTCATATTCTTCTCTTTGGTAGCGACCAATTGTCCATTCCCTTCAACATACAAATTTGTGATGCTTTCCACAGATACATCGTAGATACTAGACGCTTCATATCTTAGTTCTGTTATGCATAAGCAGTAATTTTCAATTGGGTTAGTCGCTGATAATTCTTACTTCCCAAATGTCCTTTATGAAATTTCCTACCGCCAGTCCGTATTATTGTGAACAGGGACGTATATGTGTACATTCTACCTGCAGTTAACTATTTTGCTTTGTTTTGCATTTTGATGACTACCACTACTGTGATTTTTGTATGCAGGGTACAAATCTGAAGCATGTGTACAGCTTCTCTGTTAATTGGGTAACTTTGTTCTTGTTTTGTCCTGTGTGTTTTGTATTATACATTTTGTGTGTCACTCTATGTTCTGGAGAACCCCTCGATTAGTGACATCTCGATGTACTATAGGGCGATCCAGTTGAAATAAATATGTTTAAATTTAAATTAAAAAATTAAGCAGGTGTCCACAGTAGACAGGTGTCCACAGTAGACAGGTGTCCACAAGGACAGGTTTAACTGTACCATCAGTCGTCAACAAACAGCACACATTGATACAACGGCCAGATGAACGAAAGCGCATTTCAAATTTCATAAGGATCCATTTTTTTTATGTTGTAGAGTATATCCACACTCTTTTCATGCCGTAGTTTGTTCCAGTACATTTTGTAGAATCTATTAAAACGACCCGAGGGAATGGCTAAAAATAGAACTGGATGCCGACTACAAGATATGAATAATTAACTCTTTCAGTGCCAACTGTAACTTAAGTCGGATTACTTGAAACGAACTGCTCTGAATTATCATAAGGGTGTTAGATTCATGTTCCTTGTGAGAAGACCTTTCATTCAAGTATCAAGTTGAACATACTTGTAGTTACAGGGAATATTATAGTCCAGGTCAACAGATTTCTTCGGCACGCTTTGGGTGCAATGCACCCAACGCAGGCCAAGAAAAGCGAATTGACTCAGTCGAAAATGTGGCACCGAAAGAGTTGATGGATATTTGAACTTAAAAACTGATCATAATAGGGAAATAGTCCCTTTATCGACAGGTTTTAGCGAAAAATCATCGCAATGTTTCACTTGTTCAAGAAGGCATCCCATTCTTTACTCACCACGAAAAATATCATATTGTATAGAACTGACTGATTTTACAGTGATTTTTTTCATAATCCGCTCTTTGAATGATGCGTCTCACGCGTAATCGATTATTTAACAGACGGGCTATTTGTAATATTGAATTTATCACATACTTTAAGAATTTGAAAGACTGCGGTTGGCAGCTTTACTTTGTCAATCATATTTCTGGAAAAGGGATTTTTTTTTCACTCAGTCAAATAAAAAGAGTTGCTGAGACTTTTTTTTTTAGATTGACTATAGTAAATACAAATATAATTCAACAAAACTATTCAAGAATCACTACGGCAAGTTGTCTGCGAAACAGACTTGGGTTTTTTTTGTTTGTTTGTTTGTTTGTTTGTTTGTTTGTTTTTTTGTTGTTGTTGTTGTTTCGGGGTGTACGGAGCAGAAGAGGACAGCAGAGTATGTCGCTGAATTGGCCAACAAGATGGCAAAACGTCACACACAGGCCTCTTCCCAGAATTATAGCGCTCGTCGTCTATACGACCTTTGTTATGAATTGATTTGCAAAATTTAAATGGTCAAAGTTGGGTTTACCTGCTACCGACTTCAGTTAAAGGAACAAAAGTGCATGCACGTTCCAATTAGATATCGGTGCTTATTCATTGGCGTGTAACGAAATTGATCCAGGAAAAACAGTCAATTAGTCAATGTTCTACTGCTAAAGTAAAAAAAAATGACATTGCAGATCTCCCTCTACTTTTGAAAAGTACACCAACAAAATAGTTTTTCTTTCAATTATTTGAAATGTAAACTGCGAATTTTTCTTGTATTTTAGCTACACATTCGCGTCGGCAAAAGACAAAATATTAAAGAGGCTTGAAAAAGGAGACATACTGGAAAAGTGAAGTCCTGCGCTTGAATCCTCTGCGAGTATCCGTCTTAGTAAATTAACATACAGTCAGGCTTTGTTGCAAGAAAATCAATACGCGATTCTGCTTTGTTGGAAAGTGAAATAGTACATGTGGACAGAAGACGCTATTTATTGGCAAAATCATGCCAATTTTAGCGCAATATTGAACACATAGATTAAGCAAATATTACACAGAATAGAAGTAATGCGTTTACTCGTCAAACAGAGAATTGGGCCCCATGAATTACAATACACTGTCTATGAGTACAGCTTGCGAATAGTTTGCTCGGGCTAAATTGCAACCACTTACAGCTTTTCCTTTGATGTGCAAACCAGAGGAGCCCCCAGCAGCAAAATGATAGGGCAACCTACCGTGCTGATCATGCGTTCAGACATAATGTTGCCAGAGATTGACCATATTGCTGAAGCACTTTGTAAAACCGGAACTGTTAAATCTATAATAGACCATCGATAGAAAAAAAAATCACGTAATCCATATGATTGTAAGGTAGCGTGCGCGATTCCAGACAATTTTACGCCTGGGCAAATGCTTCAAACTTCAGGTTAAAATGAAAACAGTGTTAAATTGTTGGTGCTCCACAACGGACCCTCTTAACCAATTAAAAAACAAAAACAAAAACAAAACAAAAACGAATTAAATTAATAAAAATAAATATTAAAAAAAAGTCTGATCTGACGTAGACTTAAAATGGAATAACTACGCTTGTTGCGGCCTTTTCAAGGTGGGAACAACTAGCTGTATGTTCATGCACAGCATGCAAGTCCCTTTATCACTGATAAACAGTTCCATGGAGAGGCATTTACTTAGTGGCTGGGGTACGAGATAACATTATTATTATTATTATTATTATTATTATTATTATTATTATTATTATTATTATTATTATTATTATTGTTGTTATTGTTATTGTTATTGTTATTGTTATTGTTGTTGTTATTATTGTTATTATTATTGTTATTGTTGTTGTTATTGTTGTTGTTGTTGTTGTTGTTGTTGTTATTATTATTATTATTAAACCTTTATTGAAGTACAAATGTCGTACATCCAGAAGAAAAAAAAAGCGAAGGAGATAACACTAATCAAAAGTAAAACAAAAACAAAAACAAACAAACAAACAAACCAAAAACAAAAAAAAAAAAAAAAAAAAAACACAAGCCCGACAGTTCATAAGTCATTCACAGGTTCAGTTAGTACAAAGGTAATCAAGTATATCACAACATTCAGTTTTGCCCATATTTGATGATTGCAAATTCCCATCCCGAATAGCACACTCTTCTCTAATCATATTGGCAGTTGAAGTCAAATCATTTTGCCTCCTAAGCAGACTTTCTTGGGGCGATACACTATGTTGGCCCACAGCGTTTGCCGGGGGGGGGGGGGGTAGTAGACCGCCAAGAACGGATGTTTAGCAGGCAACAAATCATTGGGCTCCTGGTGAAAATTGCGTAACAAATACAGTAATTCTGGCAATACATAGGAATGGAAATTCTGTTTTGATAGACCATACTTAGATGAAATAATTCAGTGAGTTACATACCGACAAACGACTGCCTCTGATTACCAGTTTAGCTAAGGAGCATACTTATTGTGTTTCTGCTATGGCGTAGAAAAATGTAAGAAAACGTATGTGCAGTTGAACTTCGATATCATGATCGTCACATATTAGATGAAGAAGACTATTATGACAGCGGGGCGGTAGTTTCCATAAAACCCTGATGGCTTTACGCCAGGCAGTGTAAAATAGCTCAACCTCTTTACGGGAGAAATCCCATAACTGACAGCCCAATACTGACATACAATAACTTTTGAACAGCTTCTACCTTTTCATTGAATAGATATATTTGAACTGGGATATGAATACATTAATTTCGTTATTAAAAATCCTTGTATAATTTCGAATATAATGGCTGTTAATTATTTTCTTTTGTCTACCATATGGGTGTAGTGGACACCCTGTTCTCATCAGCATAACACGTATAATGCATGATAATTCATATATCATGGAATAGATAAAAGCTATATCTGGACACTCCCTCCCCCCCCCCCACCTTGTACCCAAGTGGACTTTTCACCTACCAGGGGTATGGAGCTCTTCTGCCTTTAAACAGTGGTCTCCAACATGAGGTATCAATGACACCTTACAGGGCCTCACTGACAAGAAGTGCCGGAACATACTGACCTCTGAGTTGCTGGCAAAATACCGTAAATCATACAAAGAAACTGCACTGAATACTTGTCTTTCTCCTCCAGGTATCTAATAAACACGGAAATAGTTCAGTAAACAAAGTTTGGGTTTTTTTAAAAATTTTACTGCAGTTTCTTACTGTCAGTACTCACACTAAAACGTGTTTTTCATTGGAAGTTCTTATATGTTTTTTCCCCACCCAATGCCATTATCTTGTACTTTATCGTTGCTTTCAGACAACAGATCGCAAATATTCAACCCGGATTGCTTAAATATGGTTCTGCTACACAACATCAAGGAGAGGTGTCAGTGTGACGAGGAAGGTAAGCCAATGTTTCCTTTTGAACTTAAATCGAACTCGTCCCCTTTAGATTTTTTTTTATTTTTTACGCATTGCGGGTACGCGTCATCATTTATACAAAAACAAGTAATTAAACTGATGAATCTAGAACGTTTTCAAATATGGAGGATCTCTTTTTAATTTTCTGATTGTGTCACTGTTTAAAATTTCATCACGTTTATAGTAATGTTTCCAGCTATTTATTTGTTGGTGAAAACTACCCCTTTGCATGGGGGGGGGAGGGCACCAGCGAGTAGGGTAGGACCCATGGTGCATCGCGCATGAAAACACGAGAACAAAAATATTTACACAGACTAAATATGAATACATGCGATCATATAAAATCACCTATGCACATGTATACCAGACTTAAAAGTCCCGTGCATCTATAATCTACATTATGTACAACGAACAACAGGTACAGGCAGCTTGAATATTAAAGCTACAGGTCACGCCGGAGAGTCACTGTCTCCTGTAGTGCCAAGCCTCAACTTGAACCACTAGCTGCTCACTCATGCGATCAAAAAGATCGCCAATATGTTGACCAAAGTCGTATACACGTGCTCTCCAATGAGCCAACAAAGTTTCTTTTGTAATGTGGAGTCCGAGAAACTTTCCCAAACATAATCGCACTTTAACCTTTTACATCCTTTTTCAAAAGACATACACTTTTCCGATCTTATGTGATTCAGCGCTGGGCATAAAAACAAAAAATGTGGCAAATCTTCCTTGTTATCACTGCATAAAACACATATACCTTCTGGAACACCCCATCTTTCCAGTCATTTCCCAAGTCTTGGCATCCAGTTCGAGCCAAAATTTTCAACCTAGTACCAGCAAAATTTTGAACATTGAACAAGTATTTTTCACCAAGAATGGGTGATCACGTATGATTAGTGATATATTCAAGCTTAAGTGCTAATGTATGGAAATTATAAATGTTGTAGGTGCGTGTAAAGTTTGGCTTTTTTTTTTTTATATATATTTTCTTACGTTTACATTTTTGCCGGAAAGTGTCTTGCGGTCCGGTGGAGGTAATGCCAATGCTCCGAGTGGCCTGTGTTAATAGTCTTACATGTATATTCTTAGTGCAAATAATATTTTTGTCATTATTAGTATTATTAAAATTTATGCAATTGAGAATTAACATATCTGAATACTGTACGATATTATTCTGTGTATATAATATTTTAAGCTGTCATGGGCGTATCATGGACTTACTCTGGTCCATTGGACTCCCATATGAAAGGGATAGAGATCATCATCATCATCATCATCATCATCATCATCATCATCATCATCATCATCATCATCATCATCACTCTACTCGTTGATATGTTACGGTACCTTGTTCACTCGCCCGGATACCAAAAAAAAAAAAAAAAAAATCCACGGAGCACAACCTACTCGCCCTGTGAACCAAAGCTTTTAAAATCAATATGCCCATTGTTTTTATCCCACTTTCAGGGCTGATGCACAATGTGTTCTTAGTTTTTGCATAATCATCAGCTATCCTGGACATTTTTACTGTATTTTGAATTGTGTACGTATGCATTTATTTGCATGTATTTTCTCTTATTTTCTCCGTCACCGGAGGTTCAATAAAACTATTATTATTACACACTATTACATTTCATCCTTCCACCACTCAAATGTGTATGTATGCTGTTAATGACGATAAAATGTGGATGTTTCTAGCCTGAAATTTTGTCCTGTTATTAGATGTGGTGGATTTATCAGATGAAACCGGGGCGGTAAAACACCTACATACAAACTTGACAGATTACGGAACAGAATACTTCACCGACAGAGAACATCTCATCTTGCTGCGGGTAGAAAGTCAGTACCTTTGTTTGCTTTTGTGTCCATTATCTCATAAATCACTATAAAGTGATCGTGGTGATATCATGCTTTCAATCACAATGAGTGGCATGAGTTCGAAATAGATAATTTTGTTTGCGTTGTTAAGTTGCTGTCGTCTGAATCAAAAGATGAGCCTGCTATAACGTTGAGAAAATTGGCCCATGCATTAGAGTTTTATCGTCGGAATTCAATTAATTCTGAACTTATCTTTGCCTGTCATGTTTGACAATCAGTACACCATCAAAGCCTTGTCATACAACAACTTTAGTCGGTTTAAATTACACCAGTGAGGACTCAATCAACTTCCGTCTCCAGAGCACTGCGGCCAGAGTTACCCGAAGCAAGCAGTTGGCAAATGGGGTTTTATTCTTGAAAAAAATATATATACACTGGAATCTCCCTATGAAGATTACCAAAGGGACTGATAAAGTGGTGTCAATAGGAGTGGTCCTAATGGAGGATATAATTTGATTAAGGATAAACAAAAAGGATCTGTAAATTGGTGGGCCCTATATATAGAAATGGTTGCATTATGGAGGGGGGGGGGGCGTTATTGGATATTCCACTGTATGACATTTACAACACCAAATACTTTCTGGCAACACTTAGATACATCGGTTTTCGTCTTTAATAGTGCACTGACAGAGGCAACACTATATGGGGTCGCAAGTAAAACTCTCGACCAGCGCCATACACTATGTTCTGAAATTCGACGAATGGTTTTGCCATTCTGATCCAGCACAGGGGCGTGTTTTGTAATTTTAGTTCGAATGTAATGGTTTCAATTTGAAATATACAGAGTGTTAAAATCTACCAGTTAACCTCATTGTCCGTGTAAAACTCATCACTGCCAGTGCCATACGCTTGTAAAGGGAGCCGACCCCCTGTAAACTACATTTTACAATGCACCATTTCATGGCCTCAAACTAGATTTTACAATTTGCCGTTGTGTATCGACAGAGGACCACATGCAGTATGCATTTCAACTATGGGACGCCATTGAAAAGGTTTAATATATGGCAATAAATGTCAGTGAAATGCTGCTTCAACAGTATACCAATGAGAAATTTGGTTCCCGTGGTTATTGCATTGTTATGTCTCTGTGCCAACACAGACATTTTCTTTCTTTCTTTCTTTCTTTCTTTCTTTCTTTCTTTCTTTCTTTCTTTCTTTCTTTCTTTCTTTCTTTCTTTCTTTCTTTCTTTCTTTCTTTCTTTCTTTCTTTCTTTCTTTCTTTCTTTCTTTCTTTCTTTCTTTCTTCCTTCCTTTCTTTCTTTCTTTCTTTCTTTCTTTCTTTCTTTCCGGACTATCGTGTCTGACAATTTTCTTGGACACTATTACAATTAGAGACCTTAAACTTCGTAAGATGCCAGATCCATAAATGAAGTCATGCATTTTTACAAAGACGGTTGAGTGCACTTAAAACTATGCATATTAGGGGCATTTTATTTGTAGGTTTGTGATGTAGGCGCATCCATTGGCCCACAAATTTTAAATTATGCTAATTAGGGACGCTTGAATAGTTTAAATATTTAATATCTTCAAAACTATTATATGTAGAGATGCCATTTCAACTTCAATTTATAGGCTTGTGCTGAAGGCACATGCAATGTGCCACAAACCAAAGTTGTAAAATGTTAATTTATGCTAATTAGGGGCATTTGAAAAGTTTAAATGTTGAATATCTTTAAAACTATTATAGGTAGAGATGCCATTCCAACTTGAGTTTATACGTATATGCTCGAGGTGCATCCAATGGACCACAAATAAAAATTGTCAAATTTTACTTTATGTTAATTAGGAGCACTTCGAAAGTTGAAATGTTGCATATCTTAAAAACTATTATAGGTAGAAGGGCCATTCAGAATTTAACTCATAGGTTTGTGCTGAAGGCGTATCAAATAAACCACAAACACAAGCTGTTGGATCTAAATAAATTTTTGCAAATTTTGTAGGCACACAGATTTGCTTGGTGGCATTTTTTATTTTAGTTATAATTTGGGGGTCTTGTGTGAAGCGCGCGTTTGGTGTGATCAGTGACATCAATTTGTTCGTTTCATTATCGGTTTCTAAAAACGGTAATAAATATTGACCAATTTCCAATCTTGGCAATAAAAACTGTTACGTGTAGATCCTAAGCTGAATTTCATCTTGCACAATTTAGTTTCTTTTAAACATATTTATTTTGACCAGATAACCTAGTAGCACATGAATATACTAATCCACAGGATCTTCAGTACATATAGAGGCGCACAAGGTACACACAAGACACAATAAACAGAACAAAACGAGCTCGAGGATAAATAAAATACAATGCCATGCAAATGAAGGCTACAGATTTATAGTCAATGACAATAATAATAATAATAATAATAATAATAATAATAATAATAATAATAATAATAATAATAATAATAATAATTATAATAATAATGATAATGATGATGATGATGATGATGATGATGATGATGATGATGATGATGATGATGATAGTAAATCTTGCATAAGTTATTATACATAAGCCGCTAATTTAAATATACAGCTGCCAACTTACGTTGCCATACTGTTTACATGTGTTTAATTTATTTATTCAAGGGCTAAATGAAGAAACAAAACCTGTGTATAAACCGCTGCTTACTGGCATGGAGGATGACAAAGAATTTATATCAAAGCTAAATCCAAAGAAATCATCGAGAAGAAAACGAGGTAGTGTTGGTGTTGGTGGTGGTGGTGGCAGTGAAAACACACGAAAATCATCAAAGCAGAAACTTTCCCGCAGAGGCAGTATACATAGGATGCCACCAACGCCAACATGAATTGCAAGACTATTAATGTATTTTTGTCGGTAAATTATTGATTTTTTTACACAGCAAAATCACATTTTACTCACAATTACAATATTTTACTGACAGTTAAGTTGGACAATAAATTTGTGACTATAGTTTCTCCAGAACATTTTATATGGCCAGGTACATGACAGATACGCCTAAAACATCATTGTAACTTCCCGTAAATATGTACATATATGATATGGATTTCATAATTAAAGCAACAACAATATCACCTGAAAAATGTGCGTCATAAAATGTTATGTTTCGTATGTGCTGCCGGGAAATGTGAAGGTCTTAAGCCTCGCTGTGCCAAGCTTTGGCTGAGTCAACAACTTTCTTCGCGTGCCTTGAGTGCCCAAAGCGCGCCGAGAAAACCTGTTTACCTGGACCATTATTACGGCCGGTCCGGTTTATGTGGTAACTGCAGGCATGCTGGTTGTGATTGAAAGCAAAGTCGATTTACAAAGGAAAGTTGTTACAGTTCACTTCCCCTGCCATTACGACCGCGCTGTTAATGATGTGTATTTCAACTATCCTTCGAGCGTACCCCCTCCCGCCCCGCAAAAAAAAATCGCCCTCAGTAAGTAGGATCTGTCTGCAGCCCATTTCTCCCCCCCCCCCCACAGCCTCTAAAAAATAAAATAAAATGGAATAAAATGAACTAGAATAAAATAAAACGAAGGAAAAGAAAACGGTTTACTCATTTCGATATTGAGTACATTGTGATCATAGAGACTAACTTTTGTAAAAACCTACATACCAAAATATATATGAAATTCATTAAAAGAATGCATGAAATAACACTTGTGTATATACTAGTATACATACCTATCTTGACTGATGCAATATTTTTATTACACCCTGTATGTGCTGGTATTTCATACTTAATGAACTTTTGGCTTATTACATAACATGTAGTATGATGAATGTATGTATTTATTACATGTATGAATATACATGGCCCCAGTGGAAAGAAGCTGTTTTTATTGCTTTCTGGGCTACCCATTATAAACAAGTTGTATAAATAAATAATACATAAATAAAGTGTTCATTAGGTCCAAAGGAAAATCAAATATCTTTGCTGAATCATGGCTGTGTACAACTCTTCTTTATACGACTTAGCATACCGTATAAACCTCATTAGTTATTTTTTTTCCAGGAAAAGCAATGTGTCATTAAATATAAATGCAAGATGGACACACAAATATATTTTTCCCGAGTTCTTCAATGAGATATGTTTTTATTAACACACAAGATTAACTTTTTTTTCAAATATCGACCTTTGTGTTGAATATACCTCTCTGACACAATCATAATTTTCTGTGAAAAAATCACTTTTCGATTGTTTTAGACCAGGTACATTTTGCACGTCTAACGTTTCCAAGCAAACTTGGTCAGATAGGGGTTTATCTGTCAGGACAACGTTATATAGCTTGCAGGAGTTATAAAATTATCTCTCACATGCCCTGACAAATCAGCTATAAACCAATATTTCCATATTTGTCTTGCACAAAAGCCAGACTTAACATTAATTTCAATCGACATTTACTCTGGCATGATAGATTAAATCTGTCGACTTTGTAAACAACACGATATCACATTTATTTACCTCCGTAAATTGAATGTTAGACATGGAATGATGAACAAAGGTAAAGGTTATGCAGAACAAACCTGTACTGGCATTATGATTCTCAGTTTCGTCACCAGAGGCAGCACGTGCCCAAACAAAAAGATGTCTTGGCCATCGGCATGTGAAAATATTTGGACTCCAGGGGACTGGATGCCCCATCTGTAGCATATACCAAAGACCAATAGCTCGGTGTGCGTCGAAATCAATGACACTCTGAAGAGGCAAGAAGGAAGTTGAATGTGAGACATCGAATGAAGAACAAAGGTAGCGGTTATGCAGGACAACACTCGCACTGGCATACTTGCCATTCAATTTTAAAACGAAAAGATGTCTCGGCCACCGGCGTGTGAAAATATTTGGACTGCGGGAGATTGGAATCCGCGAGACTGGATGCCCTATCTGTAGCATATACCCATGACGAACAACTCGGTGTGCATCGAAACCAATGGCACTCTGAAGAGGCAATAATAAAGAGTGTCTTGGCGTACATATTGCCTAAAGACTTGACAAACATCACATATGACAGCCATTGCTCTGCACATGTATTCCATGATGTTGTCACGCTACTTAATGTGTGCTATTTAATCATCTTGACTGAGCGATTTGAACCATTGACTTATTGCAAAAGCACTCCTAGATTTCCACAAGTCACGTCAGTCAAACGGTACAAGTTCTGAAAGTGACTTCAATTTGTCCCAAGTGAAGTATACGTACCATAGAAAGCATAACGTCCCCTGAGGGGATTGGGAATTTCCTTGGCAGTCCATCATTTATCTTGTTAAGTGAAGTATTTAAAATCCCCAATAAGGTTATTCAAATTGTACCTTTCTCTAGAGTATTTAATGTCTATCTGCGGGAAAGCTCTATTCGAAAGTTTTTCCAGGTAAACTTTTCATCTGAGTCCACCCTAGGGGAATTAAATTCTTTTTTCATATCTGAAATCTCCTCGTGTATTGTTGATAAAGACGGCAATAACACTGTCAGTTCCCATAAATTGCTGGCCATGTGTATACCAGATCTCACGATCTCTGCAGAGAGAGAGAGAGAGAGAGAGAGAGAGAGAGAGAGAGAGAGAGAGAGAGAGAGAGAGAGAGAGAGAGAGAGAGAGAGAGAGAGAGATGATTTTCATTTTCCAGTGTAATGTGGCATGTGTGCTATGTTCTGTCAAAGCAGCAACCTCCAAATATTTTGCAGACAGATATAGACTTCGTAAATGTTGCTTTTTAGCTCGGCTGACTTGTCAGTCAGTGATGCTTGCAGGATGGTCAGTCATCCGTCCGTCGTCCATCTGTCCGTCCACAATTCACATTCTCGACTTCTCCAAAAAAATTATAAGTAAATAAATAAATAATAAATAAATAAATAAATAAATAAATAAATAAATAAATAAATAAATAAATACATAAATAAATAAATAAAAATAAACACTGCCAGATTTACTTCAAACCTGGTGGAGATGTACCTTGCGTGGGTCTCAAGTTTGTTCAAATGGTCACGGTCCCATCATTTCTGGATCTTTCATGGTTTTTGTTTTTTCATTTTTTTTGCCAAATCTTGGAAACTCTTCTCCAAACTGCTTGGCCAATTGTTTCGAATCACTTAGGAAGACTTCTGGGGAATTAATTTGTTTAACAGGTGGTGCTGTGAGTTTTCAAATATTTTTGTGCAAAAAAGTGCATTTCTGCTATTTTCGACTTCTGCAATACCCTCTCTCCGATTATGCTGAAACTTGGTGGAAATGTTCATTGCAGAAAGGCCAACCTAACTTGCCAAAATATGGCATCACTGTGAATCTCTGATTTTTTTCATGATATTTTCAAATCTTATGTAAGTGAATAGGGATTGCAATGGTTATTCACAATTTTAACTTCTCCAGAACCGCTGACCAGATCACTCCACACTTGGTAGGGATGTACCTTGAGTAGGTCTATTAAGTTGGTAAAATAGTCATACTCCAGCGATTTTTGTATTTTTTAAAGATTTTTTTGGTTATTTTTTGGCCAAATCTTAAAAAAAAACTTCTCGCAAACCACTTAGCCAATTGTTTCAAATTGCACAGGGACACTTGAGGGCATGACAGCACAAGTTACACAGTACATGGGTGACCTTGACCTCATTCTTAAGGTTACAGGGTCATTTAGGTGTGTTCTCTTCAGATGGTCACTTGAGAACTATTTAAGCATGGACTTTGATGTTTTGCATGTTTATGATTCTCTTTGAGAGCCACACACATTGCCAAGGTCACAGTACAACTGCCATGAAATTTACTGTTCACTTGATAACTTGAGTTGGATCCTTGATGTTGCACATTGATGTTTCTCTATGAAGTTCATGCTTATACAGCACCTGAGTGAAACTTTTACCTCATTTCTAAGATCACAGTACAAACATACATGGATTGTACTCTTCACTATCACTTGAGAACAACTTGAACTGGGACCTGGATGTTGCACATGTTAGTGTTGTTTTTGTAGCTCACTTAGTGCATATATGACCTTGATCTTATCCCAAGTTCACAGAGCCACAAGTGTGATGAATCTCTGGGTCAGCTAAGCATGGGCTGTTCACACTGCCCTTTTGTTTGGAAACCTGTGTGTCTTGACATGCTCTACTTGTTGTCAGTCATTGTGACAAAATATGTTTTACTGTGATATTAACTCAGTTATCTTGCTGAATATCTGTGCGAAAGCTGTTACCACTTTCGTGAAGTTTATTGAGTTCCATTGTCCAAAAAAAAAAAAAAAAAGTCACAATAGTGTAGGTTGTTAAGATATAACATGATGTCATGTACCAACTGCAAACTTCAAACTTCAGAGTAAATAAAGTCTGAATTTGAAACTTGATATGTATATTCCATTGCTAATATGCAATAAACTGTAAAAAAATTAGCATTGTTGTTAACAACCTAAATTCACAGTCACATATGCTGGATTTGTTCCAGGTTATGGCTCACTGCATCAAATAATGCTCCCCAATTCATATTAAATTTTTGCATCTTGTCTGTAACAGCACTCATGTGCTTATAGACTTCAATTTTCCTTTTCAGTAGGTATAAAAAGCTAACAAAACAACATGCTCCAAAGGATCGATGTCCTCACCACATCATGACAACTAAGATGTGACATTAAAACACTTAATACCAGAATGAGTTTTAAATTTTGAGTGCACATACTGTGGAAATAATATAATATGAAACTCAGAAGTGAAAAAAGATTACCAAAAATACATAGTTGTTCAGAGCAAGAAGGCAGCGCATTTCGTAGTAGAAGCCGGATTATGCGCACTATGTTGCCCAGCACCACGATGGCAAACATTATTTCAAAGCATGTATAAAACAAAACATGCATTGCACAATGTAAATATAATAACGAACACAACGGAAAGAATAAAATTAATATTCCGTTATTTCCTATTCAAAATATGATACAGGCCTGTAGCCTCTGAAAAGGTAGACGCACCAGTCCGGTTAGGATCATCTTACTGTAACCCCCCCCCCCCCCCCCTCGGGGGGGGGGACCTGGGACGGAGAAGGGTAGGTAGGCCCCCTACCGGGTTTAGGACCTAAATTTTACACATGTCGACTGAGGAAAAATATGAGGTCCATATTCTACATTGCACTAAAAACACGGGGTCCATATTGTACATTGTCCCAAAAACATGGAGTCTATATTCTACATTACACTAAAAACACGGGGTCCATATTGTACATTGTCCCAAAAACATGGGGTCTATATTCTATATTTGCACAAATTGCAAAATCATAATTATACTTTTTAAAGTGATTGAACTGATACACCTGCTAATTTGCTGTCGTTCAATGAAATAAAACACAACTATTGCTGAAAGTAAAAATTCTAGTTGAGTTACTGGAAGTATGAAAATAACATCCACATATCATACACACTATTTCAAATAATCAATGTGGTTCATCTCTTCTGATCAAAAATTATGAATGATAATATAAAGTCAATAAAAACACATAGCATGATTTGAACTCCCAGGAACACACATAAAGAAATAAATAGAATGAGACTTCTGGAAAGTTATTTTCTTTAACATTATCAGACATTGTTGATCATTTTCCAAAGACACTTAGTTTGTTTTTCAAAGCACAAAACTATTTTTTTCATACTACCTTGTCACAAATTATTGTTATGTTGAAAATTCAACTAGTATCAATTTAAGTTATAATCCCACAGAATTTTACCCCATATCAAGTAAGAAATATATATATATATATATATATATATATATATATATATATATATATATATATATATATATATATATATATATATATATATATATATATATACATATATATATATATTGACTGTAAAGAAATCATCCATGACTTAATAACCCAATATGGTTCAGTTGTGAAAACATGTAATCGCATGACTGAAAAGTATTGCTAATATGCACAATGAACACTAATAACAGACAATTTCTGGAATGATTATTTTCCTGAATGTTCTCAGAGACAAAATGTTGCTTCATTTCCTAACACTCAGATATTTTATGAAAAGTGGTACAGTCAAACTTTTCATACTACCTTGTCATTCACTGATTTGTTGAAAATAAAACAAGACTTTATCTATTTGAGAAATTATAAAAGCATTCTATATAATTTGTAATGAGTGAACAGCACCATTTTTTTCTTTGCCTCAGTCCTCAGTTTGTGTTATCAAAGTCAGCACCAAGTAACTGTAACCAGACCTTTATGGTCACAATCATCTTGCTACAATCACTTATACGTGCTTTGAAAAGTACCATGATACTAATTGCGCCAAATAAATATGTATTGGGTCACCATGACCTTGACATTATGTCCAGGTCTTCAATAATGAGGTATACATAAAACCTTTATAGAAATATACTTTGGTACAAAAATGAAAGGCCTAGCTTATATAGAACTTGAAATATAAAACAAAGTATGCTACAAAATACACCATTAGAATCCCTATGACCTTGCAAAGATGTCACAGTCAACAACAAGGCACCGCCACATGCCATACACATAACACATGTGTGGTGTAAATTTCACATTTCTATCTGAAACGGTTTATGGGCTACAGGCTGTGCAGACCGGACGGACAGACACAATAGACGGACGCGACGGGCACGTTGAATGGACAGACTGAGAGCCCCTCTCCCTACAAATCCTACATACCACCTTCGAGGGCGGGGCACAATGAAGGTGACCAGACTTACTCTTCTGAGGATATATCTAATACTTTCCATACTGAACACAAAAATTCAATGCAATATTTTGGGGTTCCATGTAGTAGCCCAGTGCAATGTTTTTTTCCTGAATAATTCAATTTTCATTCAGCTAGAATTCCCCCCAAAAAATTCTAGTTGATTCCAGTATTGTTTAAAAGGAGGACATTCATAAAGCATATACATAATGGACTCTTTTACAGTTTTGCCTATATTGCAATTTTTATTTTTTGAAATTACCGTTTTATGTAACCAAGAATTGTTGCTGGTGATTCTATGTAGTATTTTAAACTGAAATATCTGTACCGGTAATTAAGTTTCCACAGTAGTTTTGAAAGCCAGCGTAAAATATCTTTCCAATGTCAATTGAGATTCAAGAGATCAGGAAATATTTCGGACCATCTTTACACGCAAACTGGCTAAAATCGAACCTCTGTGTTTAACAAATAATTGGTACACATCTTTACAAATAAAGAAGTGTTAACTTCATAAGAAAAAAGGATTCCGAAGTATTTGGCACATTTACATTATGTTCACCTCTCCAAATACCCTTCCATTGAAAAGGTATTGCCGACCGTATTTGCAAATTTTTCAAAAAATTGCTTTAAAGTTGAATGCCGTGTACATATGTTCAAGGGTAAAAAGCTCCGTTTTCAGTGGCTATGTCATTGATAAACATAGTACCCTTTGCATATCATCTTTTAAAATAGAATACGGGTTCATTTTGCACCAGTATGTTTCCAGTGAACCAGATTGATTCTTTGTGGATAGTTACATTTTTGTTTGGTGGGAAATATAATTGACACTCGTTCCCGGCCTTCATGACCTGTCTGTAAACTAATGGTAAGTTGACCCAGGTAGCACTAATATAATAGCAATTTCGAAACAAATTAGACATATTACCATCTGAGACATACTCTGAAATAACATGCTTCCACTAAGCATCTCCACAACAAAGAATACGCTTTACTAATGATTAGTGAAGATTTGCATTCAATCGCAAAATCAGGCTAAATTGTATCATAAAATTCTGAGTAAAATCTAACACTTCCAGGACTTTTATTGTGCTTGAACTGCCTTGAGGTACTGATACATTCGTTTTTGGTGATTAAACATTTGCGTTTCTCTGCATCTTCAGCAGATAACTTTGAAATAAATGTATGGTTTAACAAATCCTGAAATGCTGGGTCGTCTATTTGTGAGGGGTCGATTTATTTTAGAAGGACATAACGTTTCATAAAAGGATTTTTCTTCCTGTACAATTTCCTTGAAATCTTCGATTCTTCTGCCATCTGCTTTTACAAGTTAGCTGATGTGATGCATTTATTTTTTTGTAATTTCGTTTGTTTACAGAAAGGTAATACTTTGTAATTTTTTCTCCTTGATCGCACCACCTAATATGTAAAATGTGATCATGACACCCTCTGTTTGCTTATATATATATATATATATGATATTCTGTTTGTAATACTGGCTCCTCCAGGGGGGATGCTGCCATTTCCATATGTATTTTCTCCAGCTGCATTGCTAACTGTTTTTCTTTCTGTCTTGTGCTTTCATTAACCTATTTTAAGCTTTTGGTCTCCATATTGTTTTACTATTAACTCTTCTGACTTGTCAGTCAGTACCCTGAGTTTTGCTTGTAAATCCCAAGGTTTTCACACAAACGTTGGGTTTCGTAAGCTACCTAGGATTACAAAGCATATATCATAATTTTTAAATTGTGTTTAATAATATGCACAAAACCCTGGGTTTGATTACAAAAACGTTTTGCAAAACACAGGGAATTGTGCACAAAACTCTGGGTATTGTTACAAAACCAAGTTTTTTTTGTTTACTATCCAAACTTTTCACAAAACTCACGGTTTTCTTTCAGTTTTGTCACGATAACCCTGGTTTTTGCAGTTGTTTTGTTCAATAATTTGCAAAATCCGGTGTTTTGTGGCATCCCAAAATTAAGGGTTCTGTAAAATGCTTTAGTCATCTTGATAATTTGCATAAACAACCTCTGAGTTTTGTTGTGATAACTCTGTGTATTGCATTTGTTATGTTCAATAACTCACATAACCCGCGGTTTTGTAATTTACCGCCAAAATGGTTATATGGATACACCAACCACTCACAACATGGCTTTAATTCTGTAGACAAGGATCATACCAAGATGGCGGATCTCGAAAAATGTTCACCGACAAACGTCGTGTATGTTATCACTCTGTACACTTCATGAGCTGATGTTTGAGATACATGTACTACAAGAGATAACATGTAAGATATGTACCGTATGTGTGTTTTTGAAAAAAAAATGAATACATGAAGATTAATTTTCCGGGACTGTGTGCCCAGCCTGGAGGGTTAGCTGCGTAAGGCCTCTGATCTGCTGCATAGCTCTAGAACCCACCGTACGTTGTGCAGCAGCGTGCAGTGATGTAACCGTTCACAACGAAGGACACATCATATTGTCATGATAATTATGTCAACATGACTAAGTCTAAATTTTTTACATGGTATTCTTTAACTCCACCTCTATTCCCCCATTTCAGAACAATTGCGTCTGTTCTTGTGGAAGATACTTTTAAGCTCTCCAAGGGTAAAAATCTCATCTGTGACGCCATGTCCCTGTGGCAGCCATGGTAATTTTTTTTTGTCAGAAGACAACTAAAAGCAATTAAAATATTTTCTGACATCATTGTATTGTTATTGCAGGCCATTTATTACAAGTTTTCAACAGTTCAGTGAATAACTCTGGATTAATATCATCATTCAGACAATTACTGTGGAATATTTAGACAATTAGAACAGAGACGTTCAACATTGAGAAATTTCAAGTCCGACGTTGCTACTCAATTTAGATTTGAAGAGGTCTTTGGTCCTGCTACGTCTCCTCAATTAAGAAAAATCGCTGCATCTATTCAATTAAGAAAAATCAATCCCGCCAACTCTTGTTCCACAGTTTAAAAGCTATGCATGTGGTCGCGATGCTGGTGTGGTTTCTGTCTTCTATTTAATAGTGGTCAGACGACACGGCTTAGTTTTGTATATTTACAGGGGTCATGCCAGCTAATGACACTACCCCAAACAGTGTGGAATATTAAGACTATAAGACTATGTTTGAAAAAATCTGACTGAAATGCTATTTCGAGCATCAAAATGTCCACGACTTCATCGCATATTGTATGATAAATTAATTATTTGCAGTGGAACGAATGTTTTTAGCAAGTTAAAGAACTCGAGGATATGTATTCTGTGAATAATCCTTGCAGGGCTTTGCGTCTTGTGGATTACTTCACTGAATGCACACTCTTTTGTTCTGTAACTAATGCATATATTGTCATTGTGTTGTATTGAACTTAATTTTCGATTATCAGCGTGGTAACCAATGATGATGTTAATGATCACACAAATTGAACCAAATGTAGTCCGTTGCTACATTTAAGTTGAGTAACTTTGGCCTACCAAGTAACAGCTGTCATGATTGGTTGGTCACAAAGCCCGGGGTATTGCACTTTTTCAAAACCCCGGGATTCGTGACGTCACAAAACCCAGTTTTGCAATCTCACAAAACCCAGGGTTTGGGTCCATATCATATCAAAATTCAATAACTAAGGAAAACTCAGGTTTTGCTAATGAAGCCCAGGGTTTTGCTAATTAGAACCATAAAATCTATGGTTCAATTAGCAAAACTATGGGTTTTGCTACAAAACCCAGTGTTTTGAAAAATTAAATCCAGGGTTTTGTGAACGAAACTCAGGATTTTGTGAATCATTGAATAGCACAAGTTTAGCAATGCGAGCTACATGAACATGTGTTAAGTTTCTCGTGCTTTCGTGGTTCACAGATAGTTGAACTTCAAAGCCCTAATGTTGAGAGATAACGTAAGACTCCACAAGAACCTCCTATTAAAAATCCATTGGTCCGTTGTTCACAACACATCCCGCATTACTAAGTTACAATTCTCATTGCTTCACAACATGTGATTATGTCAAACATGACAATACATGCTGTAAAGTATTATAGAGCAGTCAACCTGGAACACAAACAGCCTCATGGTATTTGATTGCTGCATATATATATATATATATATATATATATATATATATATATATATATATATATATATATTATATATATATATATATATATATTTTTTTTTTTCATGTACAACCATATATACTTTTAAAATCATACTACAAGGACAAACCTGCTGCTGTGACTTCTGTCAACCTTCTCAGCTTTTTTTCAATCCACAGCAGAACACATATTGTGTTCACTTAACGCATAATCTCTCCTTACTTGTGTTTGCTTAATATAAGACTAGCTTCATATTAAATGCATGATCTACATGCACACGCATGCTGAATATATGGAAAGGTTGCAAGTTCCTTTTCTTTGGATGCAAGCAAGCATGAGCAATAATATTATTACCATAATTGCTAAAACTCTAAGTTTGATCCTCACATTATTTCTGCAGTCTTTGTGATCATTAGTCTTAAATGTGTTTGTGACAGAGTTAAATTCTGAATGTACAACATGCTTATCAAGCTATGTAGCGGAAGAATGTTTGCTGTTCTTCCAACGAGGAGAGGTCTTTGTGTTGTTATTCTATGCTACAATGATACCAGTGACAACATGCTGACTGGAAGCTTTTCTGGTTTGTGTTCCAGGCCTTGGAATGATGGAATGACCTTTTTTTGCCTGTGGTCTCTTGGTTTTTTGGTTTTTTTTTTGTTTTTGTTTGTTTTTTTTCTCTCCTCTCTTTTCAACTTTGGATTTTTGGATCAAGTTGGTCATGAAGGGCTTTTATGCTGCTTTTTCAATAGTCTCTTATGCATATGAGTGCATGTTCCTCAGAAATTGCACTCCATGTTGTCTTCTGGTCTTCGTGTGGTTTTCCTGTCAAAGAGAGTTCCTCTGTGGAACGTGGAATGTTGAGTCAAATTACAAAGTCGGTGCATTACTTCATGCTTGCCTGTATAATGCTGTATATATACTCGTGGTGCCATACAATTAGTTGTTTGCAGGAATTCAACAGCCTAGCAACCTCAACAGCTTATATTTCAAATTTTATATGTACCATGTATACTATCAGATCCAAGATCAAATATGCTTATTCAATATGTTTCTACTGTGATACTCTTGTATTCACATCACCTACATTGTATACATTATGCATACATAATGGTCATAAATGTACATATTATGCACATTAAACATTTACCAATGTTTCAACACACATGAGGTACTTTTGTTTAATAGCTCACCCAAAGTATGCCTGACGTTTATAACTGAACTTTACACTCTTTTAATGTTCAAGGGCTGCGTGATATTAAAAACGTAGATTCATGTTTCATTGGCTGCGTAAACTCAGATATTGCATCATCTTTCTCCAAGAAGTTCACAGCTGCCAGGAGATTGAGGGCATTTGGAAACCGAGTGGGGTGCCAACATTGCGTTTTCCCATGGTTCTAAATACAGTCGAAGAATGGCTATATCATTTTCTAACAGAGTTAATGGTAACATAAAGAGCCATATAAGTGACTCTAATGGCAGATTCAGTATTCTTCAAGCAGAGATTGATGATAAAATTTTCACCCTCATCTATGTACATGCCCCAACTAAAGATCATGTTCCTGACCAAGATGACCTTTAAATCAATTTAAGGGCTCATTTAGCAGACAAACTTCACAATAACCTCATATTTGGAGGTGACTTTACCACTATATTGGCTCCCATACTGGATAAAAAGGTGGTAGAGCAGAACCTGCGTCAGCATATTACTATGATTTACTTTCATTCATAGAAGAATTTTATCTTGTAGACATAGAGAATGAGACATCCAAACACTTTTGTGCTATTTTAAGCATCCCTTAATCCAATGCACACTAGACTATTGATTTATCTCTAGTTTTCACGGCCTTCCTCTGACTTCTTGTAAAACGAAACCATCAATTGAGTTGATCACAGTTTAGTAAGTGTCCAGCTCACAGTTACAGCCTTCAAAAGAAGAGGGCAAGGATTTAGGAAATTCAACACTAGCCGATTGAAAGTTGAAATTTACATTTGCAAAATAAGAGAAATAAGTCAAGAACAAGCAGATACATATTTTGATTTAAGTAATGGAAGCCTACAATGGGATGTAATTAAATATGAAATCATAGGGTTCACTGTCTCTTATTAAAAAAGACGAGCGTTTCTGAAAAAGCAGAAGGCAAAAGACATAAAAGATCAGCTAAAACAATTAAATAATAATTTGGCATTATCACCCAGCGGAGAAACAAATAATGAAATTGAACAGGTTCAATTTCAACTAATTGATATCTTTGGTCAACAAGTGGAAGGTATATGAACTACCCCATGCAAGATGGTGTGAACTGGGTGAAAAGAGCACTGAATACTTTTTAATCTTCAATCAAACTAAATAACAAGTCCAAATGCATTATGTAACCACAGATTGCTGGCAATAGAGAAATAGATAATTTAGAAGAAATTATCAAAGAAGAACAAACATATTATGAAAATTATATTCGTCTAATAAACATCTCTATCATGCAAGAGATAATAGATACAATTACATTTTTTTATTATGAAAATATCCCTAAATTATGAGATGAAAAGAAAGTTCACTGTGACGGGCTTAACACTGGTTGCGAGTGCAAAAATTCTTTAAAAGAGTTTAAAAACAATAAAAGTCCTGTAACGACGGGTTTCCAGTTGAATTCCTTCAATTATGTTGGACAGAATTAGAACAGTTAGTATTTGACAGCTTCAATTATGCATTTGAAAGAAGAACACTTTCAGTTGACCAAAGACGACGAATAATCTCACTAATACCCAAGAAAATTAAAAATTTATTTTAGTTGACGAACTAGAAACCATTATCATTATTGAACATAAGTTATAAATTCATGTCCATCTGGCTATGTCAAAGGTAGGTGCATAGAAGAAAATATAAGACAAATTTCAGATATCAAGAAAATAACTAGTTTACATAATATACCAGGCTTAATTCTTGTTGATTTTGAAAAAAAGTCTTTGATACTTTGGAATGGGAATATTTGGACAAAGTCTTACAAACTTTTAATTTCAGGGAGTATTTGAGTAAATGAAGAACCCAGAAAAGCAGTGTTAGGTGTAAGTGTTAAAAAATGCTCTGGCTTAAAAGTTAATTTAGACAAAACTGAATGTATATGGATTGGCAGTAATTCTGGAAGGGAGCTTTAAGATTTACCTGCTAAACGGAATGAAGACACCTTTTCCACTTTAGGCATAAAAGTTTTCACTGATGAAGAAGATACATACACTCAAAGTTTTTAGGACAAGTTTCAACAAATGCATGAAGTTTAAAACATTGGGAAAATCTAGTTATTAAATCCTTAGGCATCTCTAACTTATTTTACAGTGCTTCTACAATACAACTTACTCCAGTCATGGTTTAAAAAAGTTCACAAAGAGACTGATATGTTCCATTGGGGGAGTGACATTCCTAAAGCTAAAAGAAAGCTTACCGGTATGCACTAAAAGCCTTGTCATGGTGGTCTCAAGACACCAAATTTTGAGCTAAAGGTCAAATCTTTATGAATGACATGAGTCAAATGGCTCCTTGGTGCAAAATGGCTAAAAAGAAGCATGCTATTCACGATTTTTCCCCTGGTGTCAATCCCAGTGACTGGGTACAAAGTTGATGCTTCATTGTTTCTGTCCAGACACAAATGTAATTATTTGATCTGCATACATTACAAGCTTGCAAAAGATTTCTTGTCCCGATTTCAAGAAAGTACACATATTTCTGTATGTAAAGAAATGCTCTAGTTTAATGAAAATACAGTGGTGCAAAAAATCCATTTTTATAGAAAATGGTACGATAGAGGAAATAAATTTATCAATGATACTGTAAATAAGAATTGTGAATTTCTTACACCAGAACAAATAAATGAAAAATTTGGGCTTATGTCAAATTTTCTTGAGTATCTTCAAATTCAGTCTGCTATTTCATATCAATGGAAGCAGATTGTAAAAATTCAACAAAATGTTGCAAGTCACAGTGCCTCATTCAAATTTTTCATAAATGGGAAATTTCTTTCTTCGAATAATTAAAATGTAAAGATATACACTGGGTAATGACGAATTTAGTGAAGCAAGTTACCCTTCATGCTCTAGAAAGTGGCGTGATATCTATCAAGAACACTGCTTTCTTTTGGAAAAAAGTTTTGTCATTGTCTATCTAAACTACAATAGAAACAAAGTTAGGATCTCAATTTTAACAAGCATTACAATTCAAGATCATACACTTCATTGCATAGATGTTGAATAAAACTTGCAGACCATAATGGATATTGCCTACCTAAAAGCTGACATTGAGTCTAAAAATATGCAAATTAAAAAAAACAAAAACAAAAACAAAAAAAACAAAAAACAAAAAAAAAAAACAAACAAAAAAAAACAAAACAAAACAAAACAAAACAAGAGCGCTGTGTGAACATTTCGGATGCATTAGAATGCCCATTGACTTGAATTGTAAGCAATAGAAAAGGTGCATTTACCGGTAACCACCCCAATTGGAAAAAAAAATCTTTAAAAATAAAGAATACACAGTAGTGCTACCTGGTCGACATTTTTGCTTGACCCTTTACAAGAAACATATCCACAAAGTTTAAAGTTATTCTGAGAGACAGTTCTGGAGAAGAATTGACAAGTAACAAAAACACACACAAATTCATAAAAAATTGGAAAAAATTGCAGCACCACCTGGTGAACAAATTAAGAACTAGGAGCCCCTGGAGTGTTCTTATGTAATATCAAAGCAATTGGGTGAGTGGTTGTGGAGAAGATTTTGTAAGATTTGTCAAAAAAAAAAAGAACAAAAATTCATTTAAAATCCAAAAATTATTTGAACATGACCATTGGAACAAACCTGGTTGAAACCCACCCATGGTACATTGCCACCGAGCTTGAAGTCGATCTGGGTGACGGTTTCAAAGAAGAAGTCGAAAATGTGAATTAGTATTAGAATGCCCATTGACTTACGTAGTCATCAATAGGAAAACTGCATTGGCCAACCAAGTGCCTGAATTGAAAAAATGAAAAATCGTAAAAATCAGGAATCCAAGCAGTGCCACTTGATGAACAACATTGTTTGACCCTTGCACAAGGAACATATCCACCAAACCTCAGCGTTATCTAAGTGACGGTTCTGGAGAAGTCAAAAATAGCAAAAACAAATAAAAAATCATAAAAAAAATAGAAGGAATTGCAGCGCCACCTGGTGACAAAATTCAGAACTTGGCGTCCTTGGGAGTGTCTTTGTGCGAAATTAAAGCAATTGGGTGAGCGGTTTCGGAGAAGAAGATTTTTTAATATTTGCCCCCGAAAAGAACAAAAAAATTCACAAAAAAGTATAAAAATCAAGGGAGCGTGATCATTTGAACCAACGTGGTACAGACCCACCCAAGGCACATCCCTACCAAGTTTGAAGTCAATCCGTCGACGGTTTGGGAGGACAAGTAGAAAATGTGAATTGTGGACAACGGACAGAAGCACCACGGATGGCTGGTCATAACGTAACCTCTGCTAACTGACAACCTAACTGCGCTAAAACTGGTCAGCTTGTCTTCGATCCCACATCAGTCTCCCTGTGTTTATTGAATTATATATTTATTTAAACACATGATGTCAATGAAAGGCAAACTTATCGTCGATTTCCGAATTTTGGTGTGTCCGATAATTGGGCACTGCTCTTTAATTCCCAGCTCATTTTTTTTTTGAATATTGGAAATACGAAACAACACATGGATACTAGCTTTTACAGGTATATAAAATGTGCTCTGTGCAGGATCATATTGTTGTATTTCCTCAGCATAAAGTTCTCACCAGTCCTATCAGACAGTGCACCTACATGACCAGCAATGCAGTGACTGTGTACTACAGCCTCCAGCAAACCTGACATGCCTTACTTTATTCAGAAAAAAAACCGAAGGAGCAAAATAAAACCAAAAAGAAGAAAAAAAGACAAAAAACAAAACAAAACAAAAAAAAAAAAAAAAAAAAAGAAGAAGAAGAAGAAGAAAAAAGAAAGACACAAAGCAAAAACAAAAAACAAAACAAAAACGATAGAGCATGCTGACAATACAGTATTTTCACAATTACCGACTATCACAACCTTTTATGTCCCTGCCTCCGCTCTGCTTCGTCGGTCACTGTTGTCACAGTGACTGCAGCGCCACGTAGTGAACAGCACGACTAGGTTCTGCTTCCATGCTATTGTTCGCAAGAAAATTGACCTGGCCACGTAAATTTTCAATTCATACAATTTCTTTAGAAAACAGGGACAACACTCACTGCTCTGCAGCTTATGAGAGCCGGGGAAAAAAGACCCATCTGGATCAGCTAAGCAAGCAATGACAAGCAAGGCCTGTTGACATTTTCTCTGAAATGTACTTTG
This sequence comes from Hermodice carunculata, assembly GCA_964020975.1. Taxonomy (NCBI): domain Eukaryota; kingdom Metazoa; phylum Annelida; class Polychaeta; order Eunicida; family Amphinomidae; genus Hermodice; species Hermodice carunculata. Next base: position 5,935,826 of record OZ026615.1, on the reverse strand, counting down.
AAGTTTGGTACTTTTAGATTGAATTTCCTAATAATAATGATTGCCAGCGCTGAGATGACTTATTTGGTCAGATGGGAGTGAGAAAATGATATGATTGGCTGTTTTTGCAGGCGACGCGAGTGGCAAAGACTGGACACAACCAGGACATGCAAATTATTACACATTTATTTTCAGTAAGCAAGTCTTCCGTACGTCTATTCTCTCATCCAACATTTTTCTTCTCGTTTACCAATCAAAGACAGAGTGAATCAATTTCATCTTTTTGTCTTTAGATAGTTAGCGTCTTGGGGCGCATCCGCCTCTTTGACGCACTGTGTTTTCAATTGCATCCTTGGGGGTATACCAAAAACATCTGTCACTTGTTTTCCCACGTTAACATTTTATGAGTTAAGTTTTACACGTATTTGTATATGTAACCGATCACAGCGTATAACAAACTAGCATCCATGCTCAAGTTGCTTAAAAATGTTATTCTACGAGAGGTTGTACATGCGTATGTTTTCAAGTGAAAAAGCGGAGTCGTCGCAAGTTCTGCCTCGTATAAACAGTCACATAAAATCATGTTTTACTATTCCCTTATGTTTGAGATTTGAAGTATTAGAACAGAGTGAATTCTGTACATGAAGAACGTCGTAACAATTTGACTGATATTTCATATTTAGAAGCAATCTAAATTGTTATAATTATAGTATTAAGACATCAGCGTTAACGCTAATACTCGTATCAATGCTACGCCCTTTGGGTACTCGGAGATGTCTTTCTTTTTTACTGTCTGGTACTCGATTTCAAATGGATTTCCGGGTACCAGACTTATCACGGAGTATAAACAAAAGCACAGGGAAAACACAGATACACCGGTTGCAGACTAACTGTGTGAACATAATAAATTCACCACATAGAAGATTTTACCCAAAATGATAAGATACCCCCCCCCCCCCCCAAAGAATTTGAAGCCAAGCCCGGCTGTTTCAACCCGTCCATGCAAATTATCTGCTGGGCCTGTACGGTATACATGGTAAATGTCCACCTTGAGGACCACCGCATATTTTTGCTAGCACCCAATAGGTACTCAGGTGGAAGTAAAACCAAAAGTCGGGTAACTTGGCATTGGAATCAATACCGAGTAATGCTTTATAATATGTACATATGGCGGTACTTCGTTGAAAAGGCGACATTTGCTTGTTCGCACACCTCGTTCAGTAAAATTTCCTATTAGGTACCTCACAAGCTATGAGGTTTAATTCAATAGCTACTACAAATGTATTGATAACCAAATTATCGCAAATTCTGCCTCGTATAAACAGTCGCATAACTTAAAATGCAATAAACTATATCGACCTTAGTTGTCATTTATGTATCATATGATAAAAAAATACGAGATGACTGAGGTGAGTATTTCAATTCAATATCATTTGACCTCGTGCGTTTCTCTGTATTAAACAATGTTTCGTTACTATACTTCCCCTCTAGTAACCTGAATGAGTTAATGGCTTCCCTTGCATACACTTTATAACTTGTAAAGTTTCGCTAAAGATGTTAAGTGGCATCATATTAGCATATTGCCCTGAGTAAGTACAAAAACAAAAACTACAAAACTACAATACCTGAACCAGCAGTGCCAATGTAATTGCTGAATGACACAATTTGTCCATAATAACCATACGGTGAATGAAATATTGGTCCCAGATTATATCATGGTGCTGGTTCTAGTTGTGTCGTAATAAATAACACAAGACTCATACATGCACAAAGTATTGTGTCCACATTATGAACCTGTGAGGTATTTAACTCTGGTTATGATACTGGCGTATAAGCATTCCATCCTGTTTACAATATGGGGTTCAAAGTATTTCAAAAAAGGCTTTGTACATTTTAGATATACAGTTACCAGTTGATGAGAAGTTACAACATGGAACGTGCAAGGTATGGTACATTGGACTGGAATTACAGGTATTATATTTGAAATACACACACACACACACACACACACACACACACACACACACACACACACACACACACACACACACACACGCTCATATATATATATATATATATATACATATATATATATATATATATATATTAACAACAGTTAAAGTAGCATATGGTCATTAATATTGTCAACAACTTCTGAATAGAAACATATGTAATGTTTAAACCATTAATAAATCATACTTTTGCTTCAAACATACCTGTATCATATCTAAACGTATGTACGTACCTCTTGTGACGATAATACTGATACTACGTCTATACAGATTTTTACATTTTACTCATATGAATGACAATACCGCTGAAACCAGCACATGTGTGTACAATTAGGCCCATGTTCTTTCTGATTAACATTACAGGACTGATAACTCCATATAATTCGTTATGTGAGGATTGCGCTGATATCATAACTGCTACTTCAGCCACATGGACATAGATCTATGCCTACGTCAAAATGATTTTTATCTATATATCATCCTACGTCTATATATTTACCTGTGTCTAAATATTAAAACCTTTCCGCGCTAATACGATGAAATCAATGATATTACATGAATGGTTTGCTAGTGATAACTTCCTTCCAAACACAAACACACACACACACACAGTAGGTTTGTTAAGTTTCTCTTTGTATTAAATATAAAGACAGATAGATAGATCGATAGATAGCTAGATAGACAGGCAGACAAACAGATTTGTGACAGATAGATAGATGGATGGATGTATGGATAGATGGAAAACCATGGGCCTCTCATTGCTACTCCAGTATAAATAGGAACGTTTCTGACTAGGTTTATATATATAAACATTTGAAGTATATACACATGTAAACATCTGAACATTCTGTGTTGATATAACTTGCGGGAAAATTTGTTTTCACAAAACGCAAATAAACCGTTAACAAATATTATATTAAAGAACGTGAAACACTGTAATTTTCCCGCCGACTGATCTCCTTAACTGGCAGTATCTGTCTTTTTGTATACAACATTTCGATGAAACGTTATTTCTGCATATGGACACACAAAACAAAGGAGCAAGAAAACCTACATTGTTGGTACATGTACAAATTGGACCCTATTTAACCTAATTGCATTTTGTTTTTCATAGATATTACGGTTATGTAGAATTATCACAGAAACCTGTGCTATTGCAACAAAGTCAGTGTTTAGTGTTATATCACAAAATTCAATGTAAAAAAAAGGAAGAAAACAGAGTTATGGACACATAGTAAGAGTAAAACACGTCTTTTGTGTGATTTTCAGCAAACGCTGACACACTTTATATGCAACTCAGAGTTAAGGAAATATACCACAAATATAAAAATGTCTCAGGATGCAAGAAACAGGATTATACGGAGTGGTAATTAAGAGGGGTTCACAGCAGTCGGCCTACACCAATACGAAGACAACATATGTAATGGCTTCCTCGAACAGGTCCATATAGACGGCTTCGTACTGTCTCATTTGGTGCACTTTGGAAGTGGTTGTTCGGCTATAATTTGGAACAGGCTGTTGATGGTTTCTTGGGTTTTGTTCTGAAAGACGTATGATCTTTCCTCTGTGACTATCGTCAATGATGGAACACCTTTAACCAAAAAGTTATATGCAAGATGAACTTGGAAAATAGTTAGTTCAGATATAGGTGAAAATCATGAACACGCAGGATGCAGAGAGCAGGATTTTGCACTGCCATGCCACAGGAAAGTTTGTGTTTTAATTTGTCAATACTTTTGATCAAGACATATCGTCAGGAATGGCATCCCCTTAGAAAAAACAAAGGTGCATGATAAAGTAAACTTGTGAAATGGTACACATCAAAATCATGTACACGCGGGGTTAAGAAAGCAGGATTTTAAACTGCCATGTCACTGGATTTTTTTTTCAATTTTTGAATAATTGTAACAGGGAAACAATAAGCATATAATTTATTCAGCATGAAACACTAACGTACAATATCTACCCTGTTATCGATTCACGCTGGTGTCTAAACTAAAGGCTACATCACGTCCCTTGTCCCCGCTTTCCTACATATTCATGGCCTAACAATGATGTTACATGTGACGTTTTTACCTTTTTCAGTGGAAATGTATAAGTTGGTGATGTCATCCACCAAGAGACATCTCTTTCCCCAAAGCAAGGCTGCAGATCTATTTCCTGATGGACCTGGTGCGCTTATTATTTTCAGAGTTGTTATGTGGCTACGTCCGCCAGACGTCTTCTTCACGAAACGTGTATCTGACAGATAAATATGGTTTTTACACCTTTGCGACTTCTATCGATGAACTGTATGTCAGATGATATTTCTTACGATGTTGCTTGACATTTGTGCCAACAAACATCTTTTCCCACGAGGCAATATTTCAGATTTATTTTGTGAAAGCTGTTTATTTCGGGTACAAGGGTGAAGGTCAAAGATATACTTGCTAATTTAGTGCTCCGTAACTTCAGGGTTTTTTGTCGTTCCCATGAATTAACTTTTGAATTTGCGATAACAACTACTTCATAAATGTCCAATGGAATTGACCATAGCTCATACCTGCATGGCGGAGATGTACACCTGTAAGTTCTAAAGACACCTAATCATCAGCTAAATTTCGCAACTAGGCATTTTTTTAAGTGTCCCTTTCATCTTATATTGTTTAGCATCAAAATGTTGTTGAGGAAGTCAAGACTTTATACCTTCCATCAAGATTTGAGTCAGTGACGTCCTTGATTTCTCTGTCAGTGGAGCAGACTTTTGGGTTGTGAAGGCTAACTGTTTGCCATGGAAAGCGTTGGCCTTACTGAAGACCCTTGTAATATCACTTGCATCTGGTGAGACCAAGCCATCGCTCTTTAGATGTACCATGATGCCAGTCCTGAAGAAGGCTTTTCCATTGATGTGGGCGATGGGAGTAAGCACAGTGTCCATTTCTGCATCAGTTGTACGTAAACACAGCTCGCCACGTTCTGTTTCATTCCCATGGATAGTAGCCAGGGCAACCTCAGTTCGCGGCAGAGCTTTTCCGCATGGCAAATTTGGAACAATGCCAGAAGATGCTGAGAACTCAAACCAAAGGGTCCCCGTGAATGTAGGAGAAAACCTGGAAAAAAACATAGCTGCATCAACATTGTTGTCTGTCAAATATTAAGACGTCTCTTAAACTGTCTTTTTTCATGACAAAAAACGTAGTTTTATGGACAAAAAAGAGGTAGATAAACCGTTTCACCTTTACAAATATCACACGTGACATTTTTTTTTTCATGAAAATCAGTTATTGTGTGATAACAAAGCTCCACTCTGATCAAATCATGCAACTATTGCTTAAAATTCAGTGCTAAGGAAGTCTATATTTGCATCGAGCATATCAGTCACCCAAATTCAACATATTTTAAAATTTTTGAATGTGAATCTTGGTCTCAGCTGGGCAATCTGCTCGGAATGATACTAAATTGTATCGAATTTGACACTTTATTTTTTTTTACCTTTGCAGCAACAAAATGACACCATTAGGCAAAAAGGAGTGAAGACTTCTGAGATGGGTGGTTGTTGGAGTCCCGTGCAATACCAACAGACTGGTTTTCAGGTACTTGTCACTTCTTTCAAGCTTTGCCATGAGTTCATCAATTTTGTGAGCGGAGCATCCAATTTTGTCATAGACGCTGTTGATATTGGCGGTCCTGACAAAGGAAAGCACATCTGTGTATATCTCAACACTGGCGCCAGACAGCAGGGCCACCAGCAAAAAGACACACTTGTCCAAGGCGTCCAGACCATCTATAATAACAGCACAAACAGAACGCTCTTTTTGTTGGTATTTCTGTAGAAACCATTGTATTCTGCTTTGTAATATCTCAAAGTCCACCTGCATGTTGACACACTCTGAATTTATTATCTTGAAAGCTCCTAGTGCTATCTTAGGGCAGCTCTCCGGGGTGACAGGAACGTTGCTTGACAAACCTCGGAGAAAGTCTGGTGTGAAGGCAAGTATCTTGAATGGTAGATTCCTTTTTTTGACAGCTCTTTCAAACTGCTTACTGTTGGTGATAACCAGTTTTGTCGAAGAACGCGTCAGGAGACAACACAGAGTTCTCAAAGTCAAATCATCAGCAAGTGGAATCACAGTGTAACCTATCTTCCAAAGAGCCACATTGGTAGCAATTTCCAGTGCATTTGCACCTGGCAAGAAAAGAGCTACTGAACAAGTCTGATTGGTCACAGAAGCTCTTACTGCGGCCATAACTTTGCCAATTAAACTGCCTAGAGCAGAGTAGTTCAGTTCAAGTCCCTGGTAATAAAATGCAACAGCTGAAGTGTGTGTCTTTGTTGCATTTATTACTAAGTCTGGTATGGACTCTGGTACAGTATAAGACACATTGCCTATTTTGTTCTCTGTTTCAGCATCTCCATGCATTAGCCAGATGCAACCATCCATACCAATGCGTACAAGAGTTCTAGTGCGTGCATACTTCTCTCCATCAATATCTACAACATCCTGGGCATTAAGGTAGAAGTTCCCCAAGCTACTTGCCAGACAAAGCTCCCCAACGTTCGAAGGATAATCATGTTGTCCTGTTGGTAGAAGCGCAACCTGTGTATTATGGATGGGCCTGCCAAGCAGTTTCGCAGGTAATATTATGTCATTAGGTGTTAGCTCCTGCCACAGGACTATTCCCGGAATGGCACTGAAACTAAAAGAAATGAAAGAACAGTTATCTTAATTAGAGGAAGTACGGAATGACACTAAAGAAAAATAGTAAAACAAAGCGTCTAATAAGCCAAAATCAGCATTTCTCCTGAGCTTTTTCACATAGGTATGTCTTCTATTCAGATTACAGGTAATCACATGTGACTTTTTCTTACTCCACACAGATATGTTCAGTTGTCAAATCTAAAATTGCAAAAACCAACGCCCTCCCAATTATAGGTAAAGATTTGATATACGAAGAATTTTTGCTAGTTTCGGTTATTTTCAATGGGTTGTAGTGTTTATTGTTTTATGTATGCATGTATGTATATTCCTTATTGCCTCCATTTTGACTGGAGAGACACAGTTAATACACAATAGCATTATTTCACTGATTTTCAAGTTACAGAAAAAAAAAAATTTCATCACATTTTATGAAACTGGTCCAGGCAGGTGACAAAAAGCAAAGTTTGATGCTGGTCACAAGGATAAAATTAAAATGTGGAATGTGGGTAAGTCGTATCCTGTATTGAGAGGACTCTGAGAAAAAATGTGTGGCTAGTTGCGGCTAAATGGCAAGTTGGCTTGTTACACAAAATTTATACTTTTCGTTAAAATGGTTTGATGGTCATATGAGAATATCTTTTTCTCTTTCACATTTATATGTGTATGTTGTTTGGCATCTTCATTTCAAATTTTTTATGGTTCAGTGTTTGCTCAATCCCTGACTTGAAAATCAAAAACGTTACCAGCTTGATGCAGTAAACGTACAAGAGGACATTTAAATGGGCATATCAAAACACAATCACTGGAAGGAACATACCTGGTAAAATAGGATATGGCAGCACTTGGAAGACATTGTCGAAGGAGGGAGAAAGTGTCAGTGTTGATTTGTCCAGCTATCATTACCAAGTGTGGCTTTATGCTGTCATATTGATCCCAAAGGAAGGGTGTTCCCGTCTGACCAACAGAATCAGCATCACAACATAATCTTGATTTTTGGTCTGGACGCACAGCATCATCAGCATGTTTATAATGTGAGTGTCCACTTTTCACACAAGCACCTTTGAGCAGACACATCAGATAGAATAGAAGCTGCACATAAACATTCTTCTCCATGCCATGTATTTCACACAGTTCATCTTCAGCCAATGGATGTCGATCCCACAGCCATTCCAACTGGTTCATCAGTGATGCATTATTGATGGTGACTGCTGAGAGTTCACTGCGTTCTTGTATGATGTAAAGTGTTGTTCCTGCTTCAGAACTATTTGGATTTAATATACTGGGGCTGCCAGCATAATTTTTCAGTTTTTCGCAGCTCAATACCAGCAAAGACACGCTGCTATTCTTGGCCAGTTGCTTGCCAGAAAGTGCTCTGCTTGTGACAAGTAATGTGAAACTACAGCTTTTCATCATCTGCTGAAGTTCCTTAACTGGTAGTTTATATGGGAGAGCCAATACAGGGGATCCTAATTTCCAACATGCTATTATGCTGGCCAAGAACAAGGGGTCTTCATTGCTGTACATCGTTGCAATTGGTTTCCCAAACTTGTTATCTGTCACTGCTAACTTAATAGCTGAAACCACCTGGTGTATGATATTCTGCAGGTCCCTGTATGTGAAATTTCCAGTGGAAGACAGAAAAGCCATTTTTTGGGGATTAATCTTGACTGCCTGATCAAATAAATTGCAAGGATTGTCCAACAATACCAGCTGATGATGGTTGTTGTTTAAATGCTGAAGGATAGCACTGGTCAATGCAGATGAGAGCTCAGGACTCTCTGCATCTTGATCGAATGTGAGTTCCCTGTCTAGTTTGGATGAGTCATAGAGATCGGCTGCTGCACTCTCAATGGGACATACACTGGAATCATCTAATACATCTTTTGTTGCACTGTCATGCTGATTGATACTCGAGGCATCTGATGCGGCATAGTGGATATCCATAGTAGGTCTGACCTGAGGTGCTAAGATAGTATCCAATGTATTGCTCTTAAAGTGATCCCCTAGTAGCTCAGTAATTTTCATCAATGGATTTGTTAAAGCCATTTCAAATATGTGCATGAAATCATGAAATATTTTTGCAGCCTCATCAGATGTCATAATGTCTACAGAATACGTCAGTTCTATTTCAATCTCTTTTGTGGCAGTATTGTTTTTCAGGCACATCCTTGTATCGTGCTCAATGCCATACTGTCGGGATTCTAATATATTTACTCCATATTGGGATGCAATTGTGCGTGACATATGGAAAAGGGTTGTGTCCTCGAAAACTACAACATGTTGCATGCCATTTCTTGTCATAATCTTAGATCCAAGAAGGTCCCCCAAAAGCTGCTGGGGATATAAACTGTGTTGAAGTGCTTTGAGAATGTGTTTGGCATTGGTGGTGACAAACCTGTCAAATGTCATATCTTTGTTGGAGAAGTCAGCTACGACAAAAATATCATTGCTTAGATCAGCAACCGAATTTTCAAATTTTGGCATCTCTATACGCAGGTCCACAGCAATTGAAACAACAACTACAGGGACTTGTAAATAGTACTGTAGAAGTATCTGATATGCACTAACAAAAGTCTGAAACATTGTGACTTTAGACTTAGAAGTAAACTGGAACAGCTTTGTTTGCAAATTCCCCATAATGATGGAAGAGATGGCTTTGCAATGTCCTGATATTCTATCACCTTTGTAACCTAGTATGGATGGAATCCTCATGGATGGAATTGTGTCTGGAATTGTTTTCTTCCAGAATGACTCCAATTTTTTTAGTTGTTGCTCTACCAAAGTTTTATAAGTATTTGGTATGTCAAATATTGAGGCCATCGCTGGTGGAGGCAGTTTGTGGTGAGTACGAAAATTTCTCAAGATAATTGCAAATTCTTCCATCACTACTGCCAGTCCCTTATAATCGAGACAAATGTGATGAAAAATGAAAATGAGATAACCATGGTCATCATCTGTGTACACCATGGTAACCCTTAGTGGTGGTTCTTTTGTTAAATGGAAAGGTACCAAGGTCAATTCATCCATGACTTTCATGGCTTCCCCTGCCGTTGCTTCAGTTGTCTTCATTCTCATGTCCTCTGCATCAATAGCTGTGCCACTGACAGAACTGTCTTTATTCTTTGCATATACAAGGCGGATCCCAGGATGTCTTTCTATCAAGGTATGCACTACTTCTGCCCAAAATTCTGGATTTCTTGGAAACACATTGAAATCCATCTTCAGAATCAATCTAATATGACGTGCAATATCAGTTGGATCATGCAGATTATCCAGTACTTCAACTTGTTGTTTCCACACTGTGCTTTTAAGTGAGGTAGCTAGCTTTGTTTTGGGTCCTGCATTATCAGAAGTCGATAACTGCATGGTGTGTCTTTCATTTATTGCTTCTAAAATAACATTTGTCAGACTTAAAACAGTAGTGTCTTGGCTAAGGAGAAGTACCATAGGTACATTAATTGCCAGTTCTGCACTGATTCGGGACCGTAATGTCATGGCTAACATGGAGTCCATACCAAGGGACATTATCTTGGTCTCTTTGTGGACCATTCCTAGCTCAACAGCAAAGATATCTGCTACAATGGCTTGCGCATACAGGGCAACTTTTTCTGTCTTCTTTTCCCCACTGCTGGATTTGATGTCATTAAGTATAACCACAATTTTTTGCACTTTCTCTCCATCTTCCTTTTTTTCGTGCTTTACTTGATACAGCTGTAGAATAGATTGATACCGAGTTTTTAGATGTTTCATGGATGGTTTTGTTTCTGTGTTTTCTGCAATTATTTTCCAATCAACAACCAAAAATGACAGCTGTATTTCATTTGTGGCAAGAGCATATTCAAAACAACGAAGTATGTCAGGCACATCCATGCCAAAGTAGCCTTGTTTTGCCAAGATTTCTTTCACCTCATCATTTTTTTTCAATACTCCTATGTTCAAAGGTCCCCAATTAATGACTTGTGCTGGGAGTCCATGTGACCTCCTGTAGAAAGCTAAGGAATCCATGAATGCATTGCCAGCCCCGTAGTTTGTTTGTCCAGCATTCCCCATAATAGATGTTGTGGATGAGTGCATTATGAAATAATCCATGTCTATCTCTTTTGTTGCTTGATGCAGATTCCATGCACCAAGTATTTTCGGGTTTGTTGCAGTTTCAAACTTTTTCTGGTCCATATTCACCAAATAAGCATCATGAAGAACGATTGCACCATGGAAGAGACCCTTAAGTGGGATATTTGGGAATTTTAGCTGCAGATGGCTCAAAACAGTTTTCATTGACTGGAGATCTGTCACATCACCTTGTACCCAGTATATTTTGACACCAGTGTCATTTTCCAGTTGATGGAAGGCATTCTTATTTGCATCAGTGGGTGGGCTCCTTGACATTGGATATAGGTAACCAGCACCCTTTTTGGCCATATACTGCATCAGTTCCCAGCCGAGGCCTGTGACTCCTCCAATGAGCAGGTAACCAGCATTTTGTCTGAATAAATATTTGGGTGTCACTTGAACAGGCAGTTTTTTCAACTTTCCTGATTGTTGTGGGAAGTGAAAAATAGCCATTGAACCATCTTTCTTTTTTGCAAGTCTGGGTTTTCTTTCTTTTACTGTGTTTTGGAATGCAGTGTTCAGGTCCATACTTCTGACTTCAACTGACTCTATCTTAATTTCTGGTGGTATTACTTTTTTATGTCTCAGAAGCCATGCAACAACTTCTTTCACAAGAGTAGCCAGGTTCCCTGGATGGTAAATTGTTAGCACTGAGAAATCCATCAATGTGATATTAACCATACTGTTCAGAATTTTCAAGATAGGTCTCACTATCTCATTCATAGCAACTACAAGTGGGCAGTTTGGTCCTATGGATGATTGGAATGAATTTAGCTGTTTCTTATTGAGTGCACTGAGCAGAACTACTGACCCTGTCAATAGGACTTTTGAATTTTCCAGCTTTTCTCTCTGCACTATTTCAACTGTTGACCCAGCTGTGGAAGCTATGGAACAGAGGAGATGACACATTATGTCTTCCTCACTTGCTGTTACTAAGTGCATTTTCTTCTCTCCTTGGTTCATTTCAGCTGTTGATTTGAGATGCCATGCAAGGACAAGCTTTGATAGCAGATAGGTATAGTCAGCAGGGATGTGATCCTTCTTGAACACACATGCCTCTGGGATGTCACATGTGGAACTAACAGGAACAGGATAGCATGCGATCACTGAATCTCCTTCCTTAAATTTTGAGCCTGGCTGTGTTTCCACCACTTCACCAACCACATCAAGTGCAATGACGTCATGGCCTCTATAATCATCAGCAGGCCAACAAGGAGACATATCAGTCAATTCGGTGACTGTTCTTGGAAAGAGACCAGTATCCAGAGCCACACTTGTCAATGCCACTCTCACATGATCTTCTTTCAAACTTTCTTTTGTTACTGAGTCATACTTACAATGCAGGTTTTGCAAGACCTGGCTACTAGAAGATTTGAGACGAATGTTGCAACCAAGTTCTGCAACATTTTCTCTGACTTTGAAATGACCATGTTGAGGTTTAAGCATAAATAACTCATTAGCAAAGGTCTTGTCTGATCTGAATGCTATTTCTGGATGGTCAGGGAATTTTGCAGCCTTGACAACGTGCATTAAATTTTGAATTTCAAATTCATCACATGTAGATATGTCCAGTAATTTAGCTTCGCCAGTGACATATTCTGCTAGCACTGTTCTCATCATTCCCCACAGTGGTGATCCCAGTAGATTTATTTCCTCTACTTGAGTTTTGTCTCTCAACTGAAAGGCTGATGCATCTTGATCAAAGAGATTTGTGACACATTGAGCCTTCTTGGTTATCACATACAGAGGAATCATGATTGCAACTGATAGCATCCCATTGAGCAATTGTCTTAGGGAAGCACATGCAGCTTGTATGTATTGATCCAGTTGCTCTGCAGAATCTGACTCAGAGTGATTTTCAGTGGACATCAGGTGAATGATAGCATCACACCTAGTCCAGGTAGGGTGGTGAATCTTCAGATAGTCTGATATGAACATTTCATTTTCTCGATAATTCACTTGATTGAATACACTGGATGGAATTGTGAAAGAGTTTTGAGCAGCTTTAGATGCAATTGCACTCCACAAATTTGAAGGGTTTCCAATGATAAGACAATATGGTTGTGTTTCTGATTGAGCGCGACCAGAATCCAAAAGCTGTTCAATGTCAACTGGTCTCCATCCAATTGAATAGCCAAATGCATCTTCCACATCACGTGTGTTCTGAATCCCTCGAGCTCCAATATCCCTGCACTCAAGGAGGACTGTTCCTTTTTTGTTAAGCAGTACTGCATTCATCAAGGTTTCACTGTCACTGAATTCTAACATTTGGCAATATACAGCAACAGTTTGGTGAACTGGTCCTCTGGTTACCATGTGGCCAATACGGTATGGCATCCAAAGCATCTGGGACTTTCCTGTGTATTTAGGGTCATATGTAATAGTGGCAGTTGCTTGGAGTATTGTGTCCAAGATTACAGGATGAACCACTGTGTTGTTACTTTGTTGCAAAATTGCTGCTGGAATTTCCACCTCAGTGAGGCATTCTCTTTCATTGCGAACACTGTGTCTGAGTGTATGCATCAAAGGCCCAAAGGAGAAATTGAAATTGTTGAGAAAAGTGTAGACTGTCTCAGCATGAATCTTTTCATGGCATCGCATTCTAATTGCATCTATATCAACATAATTCAGACATGGGTGTTCTTTTTTTATGACACAATGACCAACAGATCTTGGCTTACCATCTGCTTCAATTTCAAATGTGTATTTCGAGTTACCATTGACAATATGTGGACCTGAAACATGACATTGGAGCTCAACTCTTTCGTCCTGTCCAATTGTTGTTGGGTTAAGAAAATCCACGCTGAAACAAAGTTGATCCAGCTGTGCAGTTTTTTGGACCAGAGTCCAAATGCTTGCCAAACCCATTTCAACGTATGTAGCTCCAGGTGCTACAACTGTGTTTGAAACCAAATGGTCGAAGATAAAGGCTGCCGTCTTTCTGTTTAGTGTAATCTTGAACAATGGAGGAGTTACTGACATCATTGTGACAAAAGGATGTGCAGTTTCAGTTGCATTTTTCATTCCTTGCCTGTATACTTTCCAAGATTCAGGCTCAAAGAAGTTGTGTACTGGCCTAAATTGATATTTTGGAATGTCAAGAGGAATGACCTCACGCTCTTTGTATATATTTGTCCAGTTAGGGTTTATACCAATCTTACAAAGATCAGCTAATGATTGCAACATAGTGTCAAGTTCTACCTTTGGTCGCATAGATGCTACCAACGTGTATCTTTTATCAGATGCCATTTCCTTGATGTTTGAACGCAAGGCTGGTCTCGGTCCAATTTCCACAAAAATATTGTGGTCTTCTTCTTTCACTGCTCTTTCAACAGCTTGCCTGAAATGCACGGAATTTCTCATATTTTGTGCCCAATACTCTGCAGTTGTAAAGTCACCATCATCTACTACACAACCTGTGACTGTGGATACAGAGTAGATTGTAGGTTTTTTCCCTGACAATGTTGACAAGGACATTCTGAACTCATCAAGGACTGGATCAATGTGATGACTATGGAAAGCAACCACAACATCCAGTTCTCGAAGGAACATCTGATCCTGCCTCCCTTTATTCTCTTCCTCAAGTTGCTTTTTGATAACGTGAATGCAGTCAGTGTCACCAGAGAGTGTACATGATGTAGCACTGTTCTCAGCAGCTACACAGACTCGTCCAAGGAACTTCTCACAAAGTTTATGCATTCTTTCAACAGGAGTTTTCCCAACAACGAGCATTTTCCCTCCCTTTACTTTACTCAGTAGTCTACCTCGGTGGTATATCACATTGACTGCAGCAGAGAGGGTTAAACTGCCCGATATATGTGCAGCTGCAACTTCTCCCACAGAATGTCCTATGATAACATCTGCATTTACACCCCAGTGTTCCCAAAGTCTGGCAAGAGCTACCTGGCAGGCAAACAATGCTGGCTGTCCAATGGCTGGGTTGGACAGGTCTACTCTAGATTTGAGCTTTTCTATGACAGACCAGCCTGTAACCTGTTGGAGTTCTTTGTCTACTTTTCTTAGTGTCTCTGCAAAATGAAGTTCTGTTTCCAAAAGTTCGGTGCACATACCAGACCAATCGGTGCCCATGCCACAGAAAACAAATATGATTCGATGTGAGGAATCTGAATTATTTGGTTTTGATGGTGGGTCATTCAACAGGTTTTGAAGTTGATTTTGCAAATCATCCAGAGATTCAACAACTTGAGCAACTCTGTAAGAAAAATGGGTTCGTCTTGCATTACACGTGTAAGCAATGTCCCCTAAGGAGAAAGACATTTCTCCTTTTTTCACTTTAGAGAGTGTATCAACAGTTTCTTCCATCACTCTTTGTAAAGACCATGCATTTTGGGCACTCATCACGACCAGTTCTCTATTTCTTGGCCTTTTGTTCTTCACTTTTCTTTCTGGATACTGCCGTACCACTGCATGGGAATTTGTTCCTCCAAAGCCAAAAGAGTTTATGCTTGCCAATCTTGTCTTGCCGTCTTGTGGACTCCACTTTGTCAGTTCAGTCGGTACCTTTAGATTCATGTCATTAAAGTTTATGTTTGGGTTGGGCTTGTTAAAGTGCAAAGACGGCACTATGGAGCCATGCTTCATCATCAACAGAACCTTGATCAAACCTGCAACTCCTGCTCCAGACTCTAAATGCCCAATATTTGTCTTCACGGAGCCAATGTAGCATGGTGGGCCTCCTGACGGTTTCTTTGAGCCTATTACTTTTCCTACCGTGTTTGCTTCGATGGGATCTCCAACAGGTGTTCCAGTGCCTAGAATTCAACACATATTGTCATCCTGAGCAGCATTTAGTATTTGTTTTCAAAACCAGATGTAATGAATCTGTTTGGTGAATTTCAATATCTATGTTTTGTTCATAATATGCGGCCCATAGAATGTACCTTAACTCTTACTGACAGTGTCTAGTGTGAGTCTGTGCATGTGATCTAACACGTACCCTTCCAGCGGCCACAAGACAACAAGGATTTGTGTACAGCTGTATTTAGTGATTGGATTTAGCATTCACTTTTTGTCTTATCTTCTCTATCATAATCTATCAAAAGAATGGTTTATTTGCTTACCGTGGGCCTCAAAATACTCTATATCTTTAGGATTGACATTGTACTTGTCATACACCCGCAGTAACAATGACTCTTGTTGTATTCTAGACGGCGCGGTAATTGGTGTTGAAGTGCGGCCATCTTGGTTCCAACAGGTACCCAGGGTTGCCCAGATCGGATCATTGTCTTCTATCGCCTAGTGAAGCGAAAAAGGGCAGGCATCGACATCATGGAAGTCCAGAAACAAAGTTACAGGTGCCGTACCATCAGTTGGTTCAAAGAGGTAAGTTTATTTACTGGAATTGATCATTACCTTGCCTACTAAGCAGATGTTCTTGAAGGGCGATAATCAGTTCTCTATGGGGTTAATTACCGCCAAGAATATCGTTTAGCACTCAAATTTTTACCAAAAAGCCGACATAATATTTGCTTGTTTCTGTTTTTTTTTTTTCAAATTTAGTCAGTTTTTAAGCAGTTTAGGGACATGTGAATTACGTCATTTGCATTTGGTATTTTTGTTTGAGTAATTCAGGCGGCTTTAATGTTTACCTTTCTTAACGGCTTCAAAAGAACAAGCCCACAGCCCTCTCCCCGTGCATATCCATCCGCGTCAGCTGAGAATGTCTGACATTGGCTTGATGGTGAAACCATCCGCGCTCGACTCAGGGCAATGAAGTTTTTTGGCTCCAGAAGGCAGTTGACACCACCACATATGGCCAAAGAACAGTCACCTGTATAAGATGTCCCATATTTCACCAGAGAAAATCCAAAATAGTGAGATGTCTCTTAATTTAAAACACGTTTATGATTTTCTCCTTGCCCTTTTTTGTGTGTTCGCGAACAGCGACGGATATATAGAAGGTTACCAGTATCTTTCACTATATGTCCAATAGAATTCTTTGATTACTTACTAAGTGCCACAAAGAACACATTTCCTTGAATCTAACGAATTGTAAATGAAGTTTATAACACTCTTCGAATGGAGTTAGGTTACAAAGTTAATTAAAAATTATGGCATGAGATCATCATTTCGCACAAAATTTGATTCGAATGTAGCAACTTTGAAAGTAATGAACTCGCACAAGTAACAAAATCGAGGAGGAAATATAAACAAAAAGTTGTGATTCAGGTATTGTGGTCGTTTTGTAATTCAGACAACTATAAAAACATGTATCTTACAAACAACAACAAAAGGAATACTACCACTACTACTACTACTACTGAATAATAATACCAGCTGTTTCATTTAACAATAGTGAAGTTGCAAAAAGCCTGATGCCAGGTGTTGACGTTTCATGACGCTTTTTTCCGCTTGAAATATTGACTGGGCTCCAACCCGGGCTTTGAGGGGAAAATCCAGGGTTCAGTATAATCGTAGATGTATTCCTGAGAGTGTGCTTATGCTAACTTATCTGATAAAGTGAGCAATTAGCCCCGGGTATGCTTTCTGGTATTTTTATTTTTATTTTGAACAGAAAATGGTTTCCTTTGCTGTCACTATGAGAGGGACTTTTTTTAACCAATCAGTGTTTACAATTACTACTAACATGACCTAACAGATTCACAAAAGGAACCTTCACTTGCTTTTTGAACATGTTAAAATCTGACTCAACACTCGGCAAAAATTTTCTTGATCATTTTCGTATGCTTTCATCACTGCTGTTTCGATATTGAGGCTGGCACACATCCTTAGCATATCATCGGATATCTTAAAAGTTGACACGCTTTCCAAAGCTACAGTCCACACGACTTTACAACCGAACGAACTCAAAAATTTATCTTTCAATAGGTACCACCCACTTAAAGTCCAATGTAATTTGCTATATGTCAGGCCACAACAGGTACCAATTATTGGGATCCGTTATTTGCGAATATAAAGAATGGTGGTCATGATATTTATACAATAACTTGCATGTTTTACTTGTACGGCACGGACTTTTACATTTCATTTAAAGTTACATCAGGAATCAGGAAAATCTGAACCATAAATGAGCTGTCATGCGGACGTCTACCCATAATGCACTTCCAATTTCATCACGAATATCAATTTGAAAACAATCGTGTTAGGGCTGTAACACAATAATCAGGATTAATGTCCCAGATAATCGCTTTTTTAAAATGTATGTTTGTAATAACGAAGCTTAGTTAACTTTTAGAAATTATTTCTCAAATATCACACCTAAATATACAGTGCTGCACAGCTTCATATGATTTTTTGATATGTTTTAAATTTAAATGAGAGAGAGAGAGAGAGAGAGAGAGAGAGAGGGAGAGAGAGAGAGAGAGAGAGAGAGAGAGAGAGAGAGAGAGAGAGAGAGAGAGAAGAGAGAGAGAGAGAGAGAGAGAGAGAGAGAGAGAGAGAGAGAGAGAGAGAGAGAGAGAGAGAGAGAGAGAGAGAGAGAGAGAGAGAGAGAGAGAGAGATTTGGCAGCAAGCGAATGCTGGCGAGGATCGATTTAAGAAAAAGGTCTTGTCTGGTTGACCAGGTTCCGGCCGCATCCGTTCTTCGCGCTGCTGTGCATGTGAAAAAACACCCAAGTCCCAACACTGGGTAACAGCCGACCGTAACACGCAGCTACACTTTGATAACATGCGTTGCAACAGGCCTACGGCCGGGCAAGGTAATGTCGGAGGACCATGAACTGCGCTGACAGCTGTGGTACAGAAGTTTGGACGTGTCCAATGTTCAGAAGGACAAAGCCGATCAAGGAACAGGTATTCTTTAGTGACATGGGTTGCAGGATGATATGGCGATGTCAGGGTGGTGCTGTGAGCAGTAGCTCGGAAGCTTTGGCAATATCTAACCGAGTAAAAACCTTAAGTTGCCCAGTAGCTTAGGCTCATTTTAAGAAGCTTGTCCACTGGAATTGGAATAGCTTCTGCTCAGTAGATAATTAGGTGTGCGAGGAAACTTTATGTGTTACAGAGTATAACAATAAATATGGAAAGAACATAATTATCTTCTTTACGCTACTGTACTCTACATGCAGCGTGATGCAATGGATCCATTATGTAGTCCCAGCGGTCAACCAAAAAAAGACCCTTTCTTCACTCGATTCTCGCCAGGACCGCTTGGCGGCCTGGCTCGTATTAGCTCGACCCTATGACCGCCCCATCATTTATTTCTATAATATTCATTAACTATTTTGTTTTTATAACGAATTAACTAAGAAGGGGTCTTCAGCAAGACAATTATTTCCGGCTAGAAATTTATCTTAGGCTTACCTGCTTTAATTGCTTGCAAGCCCACTTGTATCGCAACGAGCGCAGATGAACATGCAGTATCGATAGCCAAGCAGGGTCCCAGAAGATTGAATGTATATGCAATTCTTGCCGGGCATATACTTAAAGCGCCCCCTGTTGAGCTATAATTGGTGAGTTGATCACAGTCGTTGTTGAGAACTGTGACGTAGTCGCTGTTCATTGCGCCTGGTTGATATAAAATATTTATTATCATCATCACAAAATAAGATATTCGTTGTTATTCATTACGTAAATGTTAACTTTGTTCTTCAGTCATTGCCGAATATCATTTCCACGAAGGAAATGATATTCGGCAAATATGTGTTCCCCAATGGGAACGAATATTAGTTCCCACTCATGAATATTTGTCCTCCGCCTCCCAAGATGGCGAACTTATAGTCTGCAAACATTTGTTTCCACTCACAATCTGATGATCAATTTTGCGTGTAAACATTGACTTACAGCTTGTCAGTATTTTCCATCTGATTTATGTTTAGTTTTCTTTTTTGACTTTGCAAAATTTAGCACATCATAGCTTAGTTTTTGCTAAGTACAGGTTCAATCTCATCTTCCAATAGCTTATATAGTTTAGCTAAGCATTGGCTCATCCTGTTAATGTGTATCAAATATTTCCCAAAGTGAATACCACATACGTAGAAAAAAGGAACAAGTCGACCGAGATACACGCATATAGCCCAAAAAGACACTACGGATTTCAGAAAAGCTATGCAGAGTTGCATTGTACTCTTTAAGTTTTTGTACTTATTTCCGATTAATTGATGATCGTGATATTTACTTGGTTGTGGTTCTGATCTATTAGAAATTAGATCATTTTCGAAGACAATTTGGACAATCTGTTTTATTACAAATTAGAAAAATGCCAACCAACGAAGACGCCCGTGTCCGACCCATTGATTGAGCTCAGAGGAATGCCTGCATTCTCCAACGCTTGAAACGTGCAGTCCAGTAGCCATCGCTGCTGGGGGTCCATGCGCGCTGCTTCTATGTCGTTGATACCATACAAACGATTGTCCCATTCTTTAAACCTGAAAGAGGTAGGTGTGCCACAACATAAAACGGAAAAAGAAAAGAAAATACCAACATTATTGGCAGCTCCTCGGCCAGTAACTTACTGCATTTTGTCCAGTAACACGCAACAAGAAACTATTTTGGTTCTCATGTTATATAGAAAATCGCAGGCAATTTGTTTCCTATAATTGAGAGTTATCCAATGAACAAGCTGTTCAAAATGTAAGCTATATCCAGGTGATACTATGATTTATGTCACTGGGGAGATGGTGCAAGAGGTTACAGATTTATTGCAGTCAAGTTTTAAAGATTTAGGATGTTCGTACAAAAGAACTAAGTTGTCCGTAAGTACATGAAAGTGTGAGGCATCGTTGATTTGTGGTGAGAATCATATACAGAGACAAATACAGATTTCCGTTGATGCAGACGAAACATAGTAAAAGAATGACGTGGATTATTTAGGATTGAATATTGATGATCAACTGACTTGGAATGTACATCTTCAAAATCTACAGGAAAGAGTTATGGGAAAATTGGCTGCTTTTCAGCGCTGAAGCAATTCTCTATCTGCACAATTATTGAAACTTTTTAAGATGACCACACTTCCCTCTACCCTCCTTGCTTCCACATGTAGATTATTGCGATATCCTACCAGGAACGTGTACTGAGAGAACCATGCATGTCGCACAATGTCTACAAACTATAACAGCACGCATTTAAACCTAAAACCTAGCATGATTACATACAGTGTGGAAGGGGGGGGCTTTAAAATGGCAGACCATAAGTGACGGGAGACAATTTCGTTTTAAGATACAGATGTATCGATGGCTGTGTAACAAATTGTTTTTGTCAGTCTGCCCGAGTTTTTTGAAGAATATTATAGGCTATCCGATTTCGAAAAGAACTGTAATTATGGTCCTTTTAGAACTATATATTTAGATGTGTATAGTGTATCTTGATATATCTTTTCCAAACTCCAGGGTCCGTGGCAAAACATTCATGGACTGAACGGATCACTCTGATGACATATATTCTCATTAAAAAAAGTAAAATATGCGATTTGCTTGCAAAATTAGCATTGTAGTTTCCCGTGCAAATACGGAAATAATACTGACAGGCAAGATATCTGTCAGACTAGTGTTTTTGTCATATGCATTTGTATACAATGCATATGTTCGTCGAATAGTTGAAACATCCTCACCAGGAAGCCAAAACGAGAATATACCTGTGTACCGACCCTTTACCCGAATCTGTCTTTCGACACACTCAACATTTTTCAAGGTTTAAAATAAGGATGAACTATTCATTTTATATTTGGTTCAAATGTGCGCTCATATAGCCGGCAATTTGACTGTAAAATACAAACTTTAAATATCTTCAAAGAATTCATGTATTTTGAAAGAAACGAAGATACCTGAAAATGTATTTTAGATATCTTAAATCGACTTATAAAATTTAATAAGTTATTTAAACAAACTGTTTTTTAAATTCTTTATTATTTCAGCTTAAGAATGTATGTGTAGGACATAGTAGCAGAATCATTGTTATATACAAAACATCTCAAGTATGTATTTTATACTTCTACTCTTTTAAAGCACAACTAAATATATCTTCAGAAAACTAACTTAAAGGTTGTCGTATAATTATTGAAATATTTCATTTTTTTATGTCAAAACACTGTAATCAAATGTGGTTCTGAAACTGGAGAGAAACAGTTTGCCTGATTCGTGAAAAATAAATACAAAATGAGAACTGTCTTGATTGCGTAGCACTTGTATAATGATACTGGTTATCTCATTTAAAGAATGGTTTGTTACACACACACACACACACACACACACACACACACACACACACACACACACACATATATATATATGTCTATATATACATATATACATATATATATATATATATATATATATATATATATATATATATATATTATGTTCGGAACGAGCGGGACTTGATATATATCGATTTTTGCAAATCTTGGCGACTGATAAGAACATGAAGAAATGAAGTACATGAGAATATGATCGGCAATTGGCGATAACCCACTTACGCTGTGCATTATATTGTCAGCAAAGCAAGACTGTGCAACGAAGGAAAACATGCAAACGACGACTGTCTTGATAAATAATTAAACTGACGCGTTATTCTTCATCCTCGGCTTAGTGGATAATGTAAACAGTGATCTCATCTACTTTATGAATGTTAAGATTCACGCCGACTTATCACTTACGTTTTAATCAAGCCAGCCTTTTGAACATACGACTTGCCGACAGCCTCCACGTTTGGGTCGTATATATTGCTATTATCCCACCGCTCATGTGGAATTTCAATCACGTGGTTCTCTCCATTGGACAATACCCGCCAAAATTCGTCGGCGTTCTCTGCTCCTGGAAACTTGCAGCCGATGCCTATTATGGCAATGGCGTCCTCCCCATCCAATGAGCCCATCTTCATGATGAAAAGAAAGGAAATCTAGGTAAAGGGAGAATTCTCTCTCTCTCTCTCTCTCTCTCTCTCTCTCTCTCTGTATATATATATAATACACGCACACACACACACACACATATATATATATATATATATATATATATATATATATATATATATATATATATATATATATATATATATATATATATATATATATATATATACTGTATTTGTGTCTTTTTGTGCAGAACCACTACTTAGTAGTCATTACCCTATTCCGCAGTTCGAACTCCCTCCTCTCCATAAGCTAACCTGTCACTCTTTAACCTATCTACATATGGAAGTACTTTTGTGCATATTGCACACGTTCTTGTGTAGAATTTTGACATAGACTGTATTGGTTCAAATAAATTGAAGGATCTTTAGCGGGTAATTACTCAGAACATGTTTCGGAGCCTAAAGCCGTAGAAAAAACAAACTGGGTCATAGTATTCAGTCCCAGTGATTGTAAAATAAACAGTTGCAGCTAGACCACCTGTACAAACAAAGGGAAATCCTAACAAGTACTGCAACAATGGACATCTTGCACCAGAAATGTAAAACAAAGCCCATGATGACACCTGCTCCTCAATTTAAAAGTCTCCAAACAATTAAGCTTGATTTCACAGCCAACCCTGAGTCAATGTTGCAACGTAATGTGTCAGGTTTGTGACATTTGAGAAAATACTGTCAATTTTGAGGGTTTTTTTTTTAATATTGAGTAAATGTGTATTTAGGCATATCAGAAAGTTTTTATGTCAAAAACATGTTTTCAAAACACATTTTTTCTTGACACAATTTTAAATACAATTAGGCAAACTTATAACGCTCGTCGACCTCTGCTTGCTACCGATACCCTTGTGGGGTTTAACCTGATAAAAACATGTAAGCCTAAAATGTCTGACGTGAATATTAAAACAGAATGATGCAAAAGATAAAAATAAGTGGGAAAACGGGCAAGTCTAAAATATGTAAAATTATTGTAGCCAAACTTTCTGATATTTTTTTATTTTAACAGCAAAATTTGTGAGGCAAGTCAGAAAAAATGAAAGTCATTAGTATTAAAGTCAAGAGGAGGTAATCAAAATATATTATTATTAATTTTCTTTACCAGATATCAAATATATTTAGGTAAGGTTGTAACTGTCGTAGGCTACTACTTGCTTACCGATAGCCCCTGTGGGTTTAACTTTACAGAAAACATGCTAGCTTAAAAATGTATGAAAGGTGAATATTAAAACAGAATGATACCAATAGATAAAATTAAGCAGCAAAACAGGCGAGTCTAAGTTCTCTGAAATTATTTAAGCTAAACTTTCTAACGATCTGTGGATATTGACAGCAAAATTTGTAGAAATATTTGATCAAAAGTACGTCTTTGAATCTTCTTGACTCAGGTATATTGTAAATAAGGTTGATTCTAAATACAGCCCTAACATTTAGAACAAATACGACCAAATCTCAAAAATTTGTGACACAAATGTATTGTATTCAATCGTTTCCGACACATTACTGTCTGGGAAAGGATAGTTAACTTCTTCAAAGTTAAACTCGTCTATCTTGTGATAGAGTCTAATACAAAACCTGACATGATGTATATGTAAGTCCCAGGAACAATGTATATGTGAATATATAGGGGAAAGGGGGTTACTTTCATGAACCGTGGGAAGAAATTACAATTTCACGGTTCACGTTGTAACAGTGTGCAAAAGTATAGTTCAGAATGACGAATCAAACTTTTGGTTTCGCTTGTTTTCTCATTGAAATGTTCAGTCATGTTTCACGAGTGATAGTCCTTTCACGCTTAACGAAACGAGTTTTTTTTAGTTTCACACTCCGACATACATGCATACATATAAATATATATATATATATATATATATATATATATATATATATATATATATATATATATATATATATATATGTATGTATGAATGTGTGTGTGTGTGTGATGCCAAAATAAATATGATCCATTTCCTCCAATTTCTATTTTTCTCAGTACACATATATCCAGTTTTACCTACGCTAGAATCGCTAGAATCTCAAAATTTTGACACTGTCGCAACAAAGGGTACAGTTGTCAATATACAAAATATAAATAACACCACCCTAATAAATTAATGATCGCATTATGAATTTTAAGAAATTTTTAGGAATTTGTAAAAGAGTCTTGGGAACATAAGCAAGTTCCTGGAAATATAACGCTGGTCCTCGGAATGTAATAATACTCCTAGGACCCAATGGTAAGTTCCTGGGAACACAACGTAACTCCCAGGAATGTGTTTTAAATTCCTGAGCATATAGTTAAACTTCCAGGAATTAATAAGTTCTGAGAACCCTATTCAAAGTCCCAGAAACTGTGAATAAATTGTTGATGAACGTAACTCTTACTTCATATAAATGTAACATCCGCAAATTTGTAAGTGTTCAACATACACAAAATTACTATTTCATGTGAAATAAAATACCTTATCAACAAACCTGGATAAAAACACCTAATTGGTATATGTAATCAATGAACAGTGTATCCAAAGACGACATCCGAGTAAATATATGTAAATGTAAATATATATATATATATATATATATATATATACATATATATATATATTGTATATATGGGTAAAGTGAAGTAATAAAGACCCGGTTGGGAATTTCATTTGGTTCACAAATATGACCCTGATACAGATTAAGGCAAAAAGCTTGTTACATTCCTTGACAAGAAAAGTACTAAAATATTCGTAACCGTGGGACATTTTTTTTAAAGAGGATATCAAAACATGCACAAATTTGCAACATATTTTTCAAGTGTGAATAAGATGAGCCCTACCTGCCAACAGTATCTAACAAGGCTCCCCATATTATCCCACAGAGCGTAATATGGGCACATTCATGCTCACACAAACCTAAAGCAGTGCTTAGTATTAGTTACAGGTTTTCAATCGTTTAATTGCAGCAATGCTGATTATAACTTTTAGGTGAGATCATTCAGCATATATTTTGTATTTGACATGCTTATCTTTACATGGAAATCCAATTCCTATCACATCACATGACGTCTATTATAATGCATTTGTATTTTAGATTACTTTCCCTTTCACCTTGGCTGGGGTTAACCTCAGTCCCCATATTACACGCACCTAATTTATATATATATATATATATATATATATATATATATATATATATATATATATATATATATATATATATATAACATATATATATATACATATATATATGTATATATAAGTATGTGTGTGTGTATGTGTGTGTGGATATCTGATCTCCAACCTCAGACAGATGGTAGGATGGACAATCTCTCTTTCAGACCTGTTTGCTAGTCTATCAACGGTCATAATCCATCTTGTCTCCTTCTTTAATGCTTCGCTGTAAATGTTATGACACTATCTAACCTCACCTATTGTATAAAAACTAATGATGGCTTTACAAAGTTATTCACATCAAATATTGGGGTGACGAAAGGATGTGTACTAAGCCCGTTTCTTTTTAACCTATTTCTGTCAAATTAAGCTTGCGTTTTTGACAACTCTGGTCAACTTTTCACTCTTCCTGACTTGAACTTTAATTGTGGTTTACATGCAGACAACCTGGTGTTGATTGAAATGTATTCTATTCAATAAAATACATCAAAATTAACATACCGTATAAATACTTCAGCAATTGGGAAAAGGGCAAAACCCTATTCGAACCTATCTTGCAACAAGCCGTTTTAAACGTTAACACAGAAAACACAAAGGTAATGGTATTTAACAAGGGTGGCTAGCGGGTTAATGTTGGACATATTTCTTGGGGCAGTTGTAATGTAGAGACTACAGAAGAGTATTGTTATCTCGGTATTGAATTTTGTCTCTCCAGAACAGTTACATCTGCTACAAACTGCAAAAACCAGGCCAGCAAGGCGCTTTTTAAACGACGTAAGTATCTTACAAATGGTAAGGTTAGTCTAGCTATGAAAGTACCTCAAACACTTTGAAGTCCCATTTTGGGATACGGTGGTGAAGTTTAGAGTGTGTTTTCAATGAAGGATATGTTTACCAAGTTTAGCCAGTTATGTAACAGGTCTATTGGCAAAAGAATTCACACTCAATTTTGCAGGTTCATGCTGGGGGTCCACTTCAACTCCACGTAATGCAGTTACAGTGATTACAGAACTAGGCAGCTACCCTATCCTGATGGAGCAGTTATGTGGTGCAGTGAGGTACTGACTGCATCTGCAGTATGGTAACCAAGACAGTTTAGTGGTCAAGTGCCTACTGGAAAACTACGTGCTGTGCAAAAATGAAACTTCTTGCGGGATAAAATATACTGGAGATATATTGAATTTTGCAGGGTTGCAGAAAACATAATGTAGGCGGTGCTCCGCCACATAGTCTTGTTCATACATTGAGAAAGGACCTCCGAACAGTTTATGAGAGTAAATGGCAAGAACAGATTAATAGAAATGGTACTGATTCCAATAAATTGCGTACATAAGGTGCCTTTGAACACGAATTTGATCTAGAACATTATCTACAACAAAACATAACGGTCAATAAAAGAATTTTTTTTTTGTAAATTGAGAAATAATACTTACACATTGGCAGTTGAATCTGGCCGTGACATGAGACCAAAAACACCAAGAGAATTGAGAAAATGTCAGATTTATAATTTGAACGTTGTAGAGGATGAACTACAGTGTGGCACCTGACATAGATTTGTAAATACAATCTGTGATTTTCTTTGTATGTTACACCTTTTCTTTTTTACATATATTTTTTTGGATCTGTCACGTTACTGTGCTATGTACGGTTCATGTCAATAAAGACTAATCATTCTGACCTGTAGTGAATAACGCCATTCAAATTAGCCTTTGTTCTTCAGTCCCTTACTATCACCCAGCCAAACTTCCCTGAGATTGTTTCTGTAGGGGCACTGGGTGGCGCTCCCAACAACAATTTTTGCATCACATTTAGGCCTTTCCTATTCACTTTATATCTTTCTGATAGGCTGACATCACATCCAAACCATACAAGTCCTCGAGCTGCATCCACTTCCACAAATTTCTCGCCATGAAATTTTCGTTGAAACTGCTTCCTGCTGTCAATTTTAGCATTCCCTTTGACCTGTTTACATACTGCCTAAACGCATCAACATGGTATCTAAACATCCCCAGAACCAAAGGTACAATACTTACACCTGCCCGCCATAGTCACATGGTGTTTCCTTTCCTCTTTCTCTTTTCCCTCTGTGATCTTCAAGTTACTCACTTGTCATTTTACTCTCCCCTGCTCTGTGTTTAAGTCTTTAACCTAACTCTTATTTTATTGATTTTTCTTGTTGTACCACTAGCGCAAAACTATTAACGAAAATAAAACTTTAAATTACCTGGCCCCCACCAACCCCTTGTCCACTTATTAGCAACGTTTTCCCCAGCTCACACAAGTACAAAGCAAGTAACACCGGAGACCCCCCCCCCCCATTGCTTTTCTTAAATGCTGTGGTCTGCTTTTCCTTTCCCAACTTCTTAACCTCAGCATTTATTTCACATCTGTGCAAAACATCTTTAAAATCTCCAAAAGTCCTCCTGCCAGCTTAACCTCTCCATTTTTTGCCATTTTTACCCATAAGTATGATCCTGTGCCCCTTCCATGACATGCCTTTTAGCCAATGCAAGTACATTAGAGGATGGACGGGGGGGGGGGGGGTACTTCCATTAATTTGCGTTATGGGTAGGCTGAGCAGGAAAGACAGCCTGTATGGGGGGGAGGTACTTATCGCTCTCAAAACAAACAAACAAACAAACGAAAAACAAAAACAAAAACAAAAAAAATAAAAAAAGGAAAAAACATTTTTCAAACAACTGATGCTAAAGAACCCCTGTTTTAATTATCCTTCCCAAACACCCACACATTTTGTACTCCTTTTCAGCTACAGCTATTTATCTCTTTTTGTAGGGTCTATGTGCTTTCTGTGCCGTTTTCCACCTGACTGCAACTCCTGTATAAGCCAGCTTACGAATAGCAGCTCTCAAAGACACCCCTTCATTTTTCACATTGATACAGCTCCGATTGGGTGTGTTTTTTTTATACTTTTAGTGGAGCCTACCAATCCAAAGTTGTGGATAGTGCCCTCCCCTACGACTATATCCACCCGTTCTATCGCTGCAACGTGAAGAATTTCAACTGTCTTAGCATTCATGCCTCTACGATTCCACCATCCTACTT
Organism: Hermodice carunculata; assembly: GCA_964020975.1. Classification (NCBI taxonomy): domain Eukaryota; kingdom Metazoa; phylum Annelida; class Polychaeta; order Eunicida; family Amphinomidae; genus Hermodice; species Hermodice carunculata. Next base: position 5,907,001 of record OZ026615.1, on the reverse strand, counting down.
TGACTGCCCCATGTTCTGTTCTGATACTAGTGATAGTCCTTCCCTCCTATGTCCCTTGATTCTCATAGCTTCTGGCCTAAAATGACTGAACCTGTTTATGGACCTGCCTGATCTTGTGTTGTGCTGAACTCACTCGCTATAAACCTGTTCTGCCCCCGTTTCCTTCCTTCGGACCAGCGTGGAGCTTGTCCCTATATAAGACCCCCCATCTCCCATTCGCCATGTTCCACCCCCACCCCACCCCCGTCTTAGCTGCAAAATCCTCCCAGGATGAGCATGTTTCGCATAGAGGTGATTATGTCTGGGAACTGGCATTTCCTCTGTTCATTGTATTTTTCTGTAACTTCATTTTTAGACCAATACACCTGGGTAAATGAGGCCGCGCAAATGTCCCTGAAATCTTCAAATGATGAATATTGTTTGAAAAGCATTAAATCTAGGAAAGGGTTTCCTTAGTTTTTTATGTATTATTTACTGACTTTAAGAGCACATTAAATAAATACCTCATATATGTGGTTGTAACTTTTTACTTATCTAGACATCCTTAGGATCCATCTGATGCAGAAAAGGTCCGCTACCGTTAGGGCCACCTATGTTAATTTAACATTAAAAATACACCTGGTTTCAACTTAATGCAGAAATCAATTTGTAACAGTAAAAGACATACAGCTTATATACAGAGTTACACATAGTTGTTACAAACAAGGCAATCAATAATGGAGCAGGTTTCACAACATTAGTTTAAAAAGAATGATTTAATGCATCAAGAGAACCGCAAATACGAATGTGTATGAATTTTTTCGGTTATGTTCAAGGTTGTGTCTAAAAGTAATTTTGGAATGTTATATGGGATACACTTTTCAGCGTAGGCATGTTGAAAAATAGCGTATCTAGGAACACCACGGTGTCATGTGGCGTATAAATGGGTAATTCGTCAGTTGAAAATATGTTATGAAAGTAGCCAGGTAATTCATTTTTAACTATCTGTAATAAATGTTTAGAACTTTCAGGTTAAATAAATCCGGAACTTTTAAAACTTTGAGATCTTTGATTGCGGGTCAGTGTGCAAGATTTTTTTCAAGCAGATGGCACTAAATTCCATGTTTTGAATCTGCAATTCATCAATTAATGCTTTATGCTTCTTAAATTTTGCGCTCAAGCACTGAATATTTAACCCTAATACAGTAAAATATTTGGGGTTTAATGTCATCAGTAAGAACGGTCAATTAGGGCAAATCTGAAGCAACTGAAATGGCACGTTCCAGATCTTCAGGACTGTCAATTAAGCTATTTAGATTGTTGCCTTGGATGTCACCAAAGTTTCGAAGAATATTATTAACTAAAATATGTGAGCTCATAAGAATATAAACTATAATTTAAAAAGGATCTACATGAGCGTTATAACCAACTTTGGTGTGATGCATTCTCTGCAGATGATATTTATGTAAAACGTACACGTATTGATTGACAACAAACCAGAATCGATTCAAATTAACCAATGACAATTCGTAGGGTAAAACGTATGGCCGTACAAATTTTAATATGACAAGAAAACTGAAAAGTTCTGCAAAATGTGTGAACTATCATGAGTGATGACAAGTATGTGAAGGAATTTTTACAACAAATTCAAACGACATAACAAAAAGTTCAAAACCTTTAATTTCTATACAACTACACATTCCTACCTTTGTTCATAGTAAACATATGGTCGTAAAATATTCAATTCAACTTGGCCGGAGAAATAAAATAAAAAACCGTGAACAAACATAGGTAATAAGAAAATTAAGGAGAGTTTTCCATAGCAAAGGTGGGTAAGTCCATAAAAACATTAAAAAAAATAAAATAAAATAAAGGATAAGCAATAAAAAAAATAACAAACTTGTTATGGTACGATAACATCTGTATTACTGTCCCAAGGTGTAGGGATCTCCCCTAAATTCTGTTTTGACGAAAAGGAAATTCGAAAAAGTGCCTGTGCAATTAGCATGGTATGGCTGTTGATCTAAGAATGCAGGTTCGATTGATGAAAAAGTACATGTATACCACTAATGTAAACTCAATTTTCATCAGTAAAACCACACACACACACACACACACACACACACACACACACACACACACACACATTGTCATTGTTATGTAATTGCAGAGGGCATATACAAACGCCCATCATATAAGAAGAGGATACATCCCAAGTTCTAGGGACTTATCTGGAATCCTGCTTTTTTAAATCCCGGAGCGAAGCGTAGGGATTTAAAAATGCAGGATTCCAGATAAGTCACGAGAACAAGGGATGTATGCTTTTTATACCATGCCTTTTTTGTTTTCATGAATATAAATGCATTTTAAAATGTATTCACCAAAGCAAATCAGTCCTGTGTTGAAATTTAGCCATAGAAATTTAAAGCAGGGACATATGTGTAAGCAGGTGACATATATATATCCCTTGAGAAAACAAAGGAGGCATGGTATAAACCCACAAAACATGTGTATAGAACAAACGGAAGGAACTTGCCACTAGGCGGATATGTTACAAATGACTGTTTTTAAGATGGTGTGCAAACACCTATCATATTAACCTACAAAAACATGCGTATAGAAAAAACCGAAGGAACTAAGGAAGCAAAGTCTAGAATTCACGCTTGTATCAATCATTCATATATGACAACTGAGGTGAGGTAAAACCACTTACGATTTTTGGCTGCAGCAACTTTTTCAGCATCTAAAGATCCTCCCCCTCATCTTCTTTGGGCTTACTTTCTACGCAGCTTTTAATTGTACTAGCATTTGTCTTAGAAGGACATACGTACAATACAAATAGCAACACCAAAATTAATACATCCAAAAGTTGAGTTTCCAATTACCTGAACTGTAAAACACACACACACACACACACACACACACACACACACACACACACATACATCAGGTATCTGCATTTAACATTTTAAACACAACAACACCTTCATGGAATAATAAGAGGTATTCATACTTACTGGTATCACATGCTGGCACCTAGGCAGCAGCAAGGAACTTGGCAGCAAGGAGGGCAGATTCATATATAATGCGGGACAGAAAGAGCTACTATGACAAAAGTAACAACTTTAGAACACAAAAAGCTTAGAAGTCATTCACTAGGTTTTATAACATACAAGATGCTGAAAATATGCAGAAAATTTTATTTGTTTCCTACAAAAGCTGTTTTTCTGTATGTTACATAATTGCCACAAGTGCATTTATTAAGGCGATGGTACAGATCTGTATTCCCAGCTCTAGCAACTGATGGGGCACATAGCAGGTCTGCAGTGAACAGAATATGAACACTTCCTATTAGCCCAGTTAGCACGTTAGCTGAGCATAATAAGTCAAGTTTGTAATCTACTCAGTTCACAGATCTCTAGATACAACTTCCTGGTATATGTAGGGGTTAAAGGACTTTTGAGATAAATTGATATGATAAGTTGTCAGGCTTAAAAACTCTAGAAAGAACTTCTTTGGGGTGGGAGATTTGCTTGTACTTTGAAATTTGGTTATATTTCTCAAAACAAGAATTTATCATATTGGTCCTGAAACTGCATAAAAAGGAGAAGTTCGATTCTGGCTACCACAGTAACTTTATAAGCTGAATGGAGAAAAGTCATTTGCTGTGTTAAATGACCTCTGACCTAAATCTGTCTGTGGGCATCTGTATCGAGATTACGACTTGGCTTATTGAACATTTGCATATACATGTACCACAGCACAGTTCTCGCAGTCCGTGCATCTTTTGAATGGTATATACAACTTCTCGTTCACCATGATACACAAACACCTCCCCATGGACCAACTTAACAATATGTGACATTCATATCAGCTGTATTGATGCTTTGGCCCAAGTCATTAAATATGGATTACGTTTTCATACATTCAGGCAGATCCCCATATCAAACAAAACATAAAATGTCCTCATGTTAAAAAAGCAATATGGATAACAGACTGTCATAGAAAGTCATGATCAGATGCTTCAAACACAACGCTGAACATGATATAAAAAGGAATCGCCACATAAACTCCGGAATACTTATAATAAGTACTGCTTATTCCCATAAATATAAGTGACACTGCTGATTTTCCATCAATAATAGCCCTAGCATCAGTACGGCCAATTCGACATAAAATTGCCACGTCAATCTAAACATGGATAAGGATAACCTCCTTCTAAGGAACAGCTTGCTGTCTCTAAACCTTGCCATGTTAAAACTTGGTGGTTTTCAGCCAGAAGTGACATCACAGGCAGAGTCCACATGGATGAGTCATATTTTGCACATAAATGCGCATATTGGTAATATATATTCAATTCTTTTTGAGTGATAATGCATAACCTTGCAATGACATAGACAGACTGCAGCCCATTATTGGGGAGCACTATTCATGTTTTCATTGGTAGGTAAACCATTGAGAAGGGCAGAGACCTGCTGGAGCACACCCTTGCGTCGAGATATAACTGGTATAGTATCATGCACAAACATTCATCAAAAAGGTGCATTATTACAGCTGTTTTGCAAAACACGCTTTGTATATGTACAACTGTGTAGATACTTAGCACATGTGCCACTGCCCTATGTAAAATAAACTGAGCAGATGTTGGAACTTATAATATAATAAAGTCAATCCTTGTTTCGATTCAATTCAAACTTTGCACAACCATTCCGAACAACATGATGCTAATATATGTCACTTGTGATTCATATAAGAATAACAGGTTGAACAAGAAGATACGATGAGTCCCAACTTATTGACATGACAGCACGTGTACACAGAAAAACCACATTGTCCTTAACAACACCATGAATACCATGACCTTTCAGGTAGGCATGTAACATCTTGACGTGCTTAAATAAGACATAAATTGTAACCAATTACAATCATTACCATTTTGAAAAACTTTATAGACATTACTCACAAGAATGTAAGGCAAATGGTAAATAATGTGAGCCGAAAAAAAAAACTAATCCGTGACGCACATGACAGGAAAACGAGACTTTTTGATTTCAAAAAAATTAAATACAGCTTAATCAAGGCACGTGTAGCCTTTTACACATTTTTAGTGCACGTTTAATGATTTTATTTCATTTATGCGCGTGCGCAACCTACATGAACAATTTATGTGTGTACGTATGTATATACTTTTATATATATATACATATATATATATATGTACATATATATATATATATATATATGTATATATATATATATATATATATATATATATATATATATATATATATATATATATATATATATATATATATATATATATATATATATATATATATATATATATGGATCTGGAAAAAATACCCAGATAAATAATCGTAAGACACTACAGTTTATCATGGGCACATATTAAAAATAAACATAAGTTATCTTTTACCTATATTGAATTAAATCTGAACAGAACCTAGACCCTTTTTGTTAAATCTGAATAGACTAGAGCAGGTTTTTTAATTTACAACACGAGTAAAAAATCCTCTGTTCTCCTGTTGTAAATAGACTAATACGTACTATAGGACACCAGAACCCCGCCCTGGATCTGCTCCGGATGACTTAACTTTATACATAAAAGATTAACCAAGTCATCTCTGCTATATAAGGTCTCTGATGGCCAAAGGCACCATAAAACCGACTCGAGACACTTACTCAATAAAAATACCTGTATATACCATATATGTACGATTGGGAGCCTATACTATCCATTGCATAATTTGCATTAATACAGACTTTTATTTGGGCAATTGAAGCCAAAAACACCCCTAGCAATATAACTAAGCTATTACTCTCACTTATATACACATACATATACATATTTGATTATTATTTTTATTCCCTTGTATCAAACAGTTTGAGTAACTGCACTGTGTAACTTTTTTACCCTGGTCCTTAAGGTGGAGGTTGTGAAGCTAGTGCGCAGTGAGACTGGCAACTTTGGATCGCAATTACCCATTTCATGTTTTCACAAGTACGTTAAACTTATGTATTTTCTTATTACTACATATCCATAGATTTGTGTCTATAGAGATTTTTGCAGCTTTGGAATTTTTTGAGATTTTATAGCATTCGTTCTGACTTGGTAGGATTTTCACATTTTTTTGAGCAGAAGTCACACAATTTTTTTTTTCAGTTGAAATCAGAAGAAATTTGAAATTTACAAACTGAGTATACTTGTACCGAGAGCGGTATGCGTCAGATGCCATTACTACCTCGAAAGGAATCTCATGTTGCTTTAAAATTGGCAACATATTTAGAGTCAAAGGAGTATAATCTTTTGGATCAGAACTAAGTTTGGTCAGCGGCCTATCATTAACGATTGTTTCCACTTCACAAAAGGCTGTAGTTAACATCTCATATGACATTTTGTCTGTATGAGGCATACTAGCATTGAATACGCGCTTGATTACACCAACCATACGTTCCCATACCCATCTGAAATGCAGGCGTGGGGAGGGGGCGGTATAAAACCCATGAATAGAATATGGAATTGAAAACTGTGTGAAGAATATATTGGTGTGAAAAAGGAAAGCTTTCCTTGTCTCCTTTTCACCACTGATGAAACAACCAGCGTATTCAGTATAAATATTAACGGGGAGTCTTCTTCGTGTTGCATATCTGCATAATGCACTCACAAAAGACTCAGCATCCAAACAGCCTAATATTTTGACATATATAACTCTAGTCAAGAAGCATCTAAGGTAAGATAATCCGTACCCAGAGGATCGTTTATTTATCAACTTTAAGTGAAGTCACGACGTCTTAAACATCGTTCAGCTAGAGAACGTCCACCGTACCTTGCACAATAAAATACGACTCTCAGCTTGCCAGTTTTGTTCGGACTTTGAACGAAATTGTGTGGCAAATACCAGATGTGTTCAGCATTGTGAATTTTATTTTATGAGACCATTTCTGCTTAATTGGAAGCTAATAATTTTGAATTTTCATCATATCTATCGAAGATATTCTCTCTCTTCAAACGTGCGTCAAGTTTTTTTAAAGACGCTTACTTGGTAATGCAGACTTATTTGGCAGATGTTCAGACGCATCTTTCCATGGAATATGAAATTTGTAATGTCCATCTACTATTTAACATTTGTTGTCCCATAGGTCAATCACTTGCCTATCATGCACAGACGGGCCCGGGATGATCGAAACCTATATTTTTCAAACTCCTACAGCCAATGAATATCTGTGTTTGGATCCATGGGATTATTATCTGCCTGAACAGGTGAGACTGGTGATACAAAATTATATTCAACAACGTTACTAACATCAACCGTCTTACATTTGCCAGACAAATCCCAACCAACCAAATATTTCACAGCATATAGAACGCCACGTGGACCTGACTTGATTTCCAATGGCAGCAATGCTTCTTAGCAGTTTTGTTCAATCAAGAGATCAACTTTACGACAATAGGTGTTTGCCGACAAGTCTTATCCAGGAAGATGTTCGTAAGCATTTGGATTTAAACTAGCTGACGAGACCGGAAGAGCATCTATTACTTCTGCAGACCGGAAGAGCATCTATTACTTCTGCACCCGACATGTGAGTACATTCTTGATCAGAAAAAAAGTTTAATTAATACGTGCATGCGTTTTGTAGGTTTATTGCCAGCCATTATCGCAAGCTATCCGTGTAACTTTCGCTCTTTAATTTCAGTTAGTCACCTCTTTACTATAAAATGTAACACTTGACATCAAATACACAGCAGCATTGGCATAGATTTTATCAATTATTTAAACTTTTACTCTAGGCATTTAGCAATCATTGCTGTTAATAGCCAAAGAAGATTCCAACTTATCAGAATAAACTAGAATATCATTCAATGCCCCACAGCAAAAACAACTGTAAGGGTGGTTTTCTGCTGGATTCGATCCGATCCGATCCGTTGCGGTAACGATTGCGTGTGCGGTGATAATGAAACAGTAGAAATCCAACCATCAAGAGTCGCTGTGTATTTGTGTGCGTTTCTGCTTCGGATACAGTGGAATCCGTTTGTTTGATTTTCAACGCATGGGATGCGAATTCACATCAGTCGTTATAATAACCATTGCATGTTAGATATTTTCTATTATTTTCATTTATCAAGAGTCTTAAGAAAGAGCATTAACACTAAATTTGGTGAATATTTACAGAAATAAACATGAATCGCTAGCAAAACAAAAAAAACAAAAAAAAAAACAAAAACAAAAAAAAAAAAACGGACAGGAAAACGCAGTGAAAAACGGAGTTGTACCTTTTTTTCCAAAAATGGACAGCAAAGCGCAATCATTACCGCAACGTATCGGATCGGACCCAGGGGAAAACCATCCTTATTTGACAGAGTTAGATGTTGCGTGGCTGTTACAGAAGCAATTTCTGCGTAAATTATTTTGGTCGATGAAAATAATACGATCAGCAACTTTCATATATTTAAACTGAGGACATTTCAGCAAATAATGAGACTGTTTACATAGCTTACACTGCATCTGTGACCGCATCACATCGTGTTACAGCAGAAATATCTACATTTTGCTCGACGTCCTTGCTTTGTGCGTCATTAACCGTGTGCCGATTATGGCGTGATTCAGGTGAACCATATTAATCATGATGTGTCGAATTACCAAGCCTACTGTGATGAGTTAAAGCATAATTTTTAGTTTGTTTAGTAACCTTTTTACGCATATTTAAGTGCATCTCTTGCTTTATTCCCCCACAAAAGTCAGATATCTCGTCATTGAGAAGCTCTACGAAACTTACAGATCTTTGAACCTCAAATATGATGCAGATTTGCGATTGTGTTTTAAATTGCTTTTACCCTATTGACTCTGAACGTACTTTGGCATACGAGCAGTGTGTAAAAATTTAAATTAGTGTGTCCAATTCATGTACAGCATGCTTTCTGGTACCTGAAAAGCGTATCGCAACTCATGCAACAAAGCTCTCGTTTCATCAGCAGATTTCACCAAATTGTTTTCGCGTAATGATTTTATAACATCCAGGGTATCTCTCTGCTTACATCCAAATAAATTGTTTAATGCACTCAAGGCTTGTTTGTTTTCTGCCTTGCTGCTAATATAAACTGCACTTTCAATAGCTTTTTCACTTCGCCAGCTTGGTTGAAGTAACATCACCAATCTAGCATCATGATCAGAACAAAGCTTCTATACGTTTACTGTGAATGGTTTAATGAAGCTGTGATAACTAAGAGCATTGCAAAAAAAGTTTGCGATTCAACTTTTGACAGAAAAAAAAATTTAAAAGCTACAGAGCTAGCAAATGAATCACTCTCTTTTTGTGATTGATTTCTACTAACTTTCAAAACGTTAGACTTTGACAGTACATCATTGAATTCAGTTTGCACAGCATCAAATTATGTTTTATACTCTTGAGCATCAGTATCTGTATATTTCTCTACGATCGAATCATGAACATCAGAGAAAATTTTGAACCCCTCCTTTAGATTAGACCAGATTAAATATCGCTGCTGTATCATCATGCTCCGTTACAACTTCTGCAAGTTGATTACTGTAGCGTCTTACGCTTCATTTGGCGGTCGTCCTACTCTGCTTCAACTCTGGCACGGGGGACATGATTGTATAAACACACAGTTAACACTCTACTGACTTTGAACGCTGCATGAGCTCAAATAAGTATCACACAAACTGGTCCCAAAATATGATTAAATGTGTTTATGTGTAAAAAGAAGAAAACTTACACTATTCACAAACCTTACCATGCAAAGATGATTTTGCTTGCAGTCCGTGTAAAAATCACTGTATCACAATAACAGTCACTGCCATGTAAAAGATGCACGCTCTTGAACTAGGAACGTCACCAGTTTCTTTATGTGCTATTCACGAGGTAAAACGCACTCTGCGCCCTACCAGTGTATAGAGCAGTCTCGTCTATCGTCATGAAACCACGTTCACCTTTGAGAAATGTATACATTTGCCACATCGACGATCCTTCATATATCATTCCGATACCACTTCATGCCAAAAGAAACTGTCACGTGTAGTAATTCCATTTATAACTCGGTCACTTGGAGATTCATATAAGGGTAGCACATTGAGCCGGAAGATATGAAAAGTTCCAATTTATTGACGTGACAGCACGATTACACGGAAAGCGCACATTCGTGCTTGAAAATACCATAAATACCAAGACCCTTCGCGTAGGCATCTAACTTCTTGACATGCATAATCAAGACATTGAAACAACTATTAATCCGTCATAAGCATTTTCATTTTTAAACCTCTGTGGACATGATTTTTATTATGTGTAAATAGCAGATGGTTGTCCGTGGTTTTACACAATAGTACACACAAAAGTGACTAATGCTGTTTACACCACATACTAAGTCCATGACTCAACAAATTCACTACAATCAAACTCCAGCCTCGGGAAATAGTCCAATACGCAAAGGAACCTGGCTCTTTTTGGCATCCCCTGTATGCAGTACTAATACCAATATTTTCCTTCTTCACAAAAGTCCTCCACTCTCTTCTCTTGCAACTTTACTTCGTTCTGCCAAGAAAACCTACCCGTGTATTGAGAAGTAAAAATTAATATTATATAAAAGTAAAATAAAATTCAAGTACTTGGTCTTAGAAAAAAATTATGTAGGCAGACACCCTGAAAGGCTTGAACTCTTAAGTTGTCATGTGATTTGGCAAAAAAGATGAAGACTGTGATAATAATGTTCTCAGCTGACCTTACATGCCCAGATTGAAGTGGTCCTGTGAACGTCAAAATGAAATCAAGGTCACCTATGTGCGAGACCACCATCACTGTTGCTAACATTATTCATATTTCCTAATCTTGTTATTTTGTCAAAAAGTAACAAGTGACTTCAGCACCATGTACTGCAACAAACTGATGACCATCAAGTTCATGTACCTTCCCAGTACGTCTAAACAGGATCCAAATTGCAGTGTGGGAGGGAAAGAAAAGAAGAGTGCAAATGCAGATGGATTCTTTACAAAGCGACCAATAATCACAGCACCACCTGTTAAATAATTAAGGTAGGGAAGTCCCGAGAAGTATGCAGTGCGTTTTCAAAGCAATTGGCTTGGTGGAGACGAAGATAATAAAAGATTTTACTGAAAAATATCAAGAATATTTGCAAAAAAATCTTAAAATTATTTTTGGAGCATGATCAGTTGAATAAATTGGTATAGACCCATCGCAAGTACACCACTAAATGAATGTGGTTCATGGTTTGGAAAGACAGCCAAAAAGGTAAACTTCCATTGCAATCCCAATTGAATTACATAATAATTATATAGAAATATATGCATTAATCGAAAGATAATCCGCAGTGAAAAATTCATAGAAAATCAGGAATCCCGAGTATTACCACCTTGTAAAGCATTTTCTTAACTTTCCTACAAACTACATTTTACTCCCAAGTTTAAGAGCAATCTGACTGACACTTTTGGCGAATTTCAAAATTGCAAAAAGCAAACAAAAATTTGTAAATAAACAGAACCAAACCACAGCAACACCTGTTGAGCACTTTAAGGTCTGGGGGTCCCAAAAGTATCCATATGCAATTTCGACGCGATTAACAGTGCAGTTTCAAAGAAAAAAAATAAAGTTTTCCCAAAACATGGGGAAAAAACATTAATTCCAAAAAATTTGTTGAGTGTGACCATTTGGACATATCTGGATCATTTTTCCAACATTTTTACATGAGAAACTTATTTGGATACATTTTTGCAGCATTATTAATAAGCTGTGGAGCAAAATTTTGCTACAATGTTCCAGTCCCATCGAACAGCTCTGAACAACGGTATGGGGAGTACACTTAATGGGATACGAACACCCATACTGTCCCAAGTCTTGTGATTATCTCTCTGCTCCTGCCTGGAGATTCTTACGTGATTTCACCTGAAGTTTGAGAAACCTAAAAGGTTTCTCTGATAATGAAATTAGGACATTGATCAGCTTGAATGGAAGTGCATGTTTCGCCTTTTGAAATTACTTTTTTTTTCAGAAAATCATTTTCTGCTTCAAAAAAACTCAAATCTGTTTAAACCGCGGATGGGGCATGTTTCAGGGTTTTCTTTGTAGCAAAGTTACTCCATTATTGTTGTTTTAAAGCGAACATGCAGGAATCACTGCTATGATGAACGCAAGTAGCCATCATGACAGGATGTGACAGATGTGTGCCTAACTGGCATCTAGTGTTTCTTTATCAGATACGTTTTCCGTAGATACCTGTAGATTTATGTAAGTGTAATTTATTTTTACTCGTACAACCATGTTTCTGTGTTATGGGGCGAGTTCATTTCCAGAAGTAGGTTGGTTTATAGCTCATGAGAATCATCTGCCAATGTACCATGCAACTTCTACTTAAAAAATCAATTTCAAGAGAACAGTCAAATATAAACCATTAGGGTGTAACTGGTGAAGAGGTTTTATTAAAGTGCTTTAAATGACTGGATCGCACTGGTGCACTAGTCAAGGATTTTGTAGTGTTTGACACTCAGTTTTGACATTCAATGGTAGAGGATTTGAGCAGAATACTCTAGAAAGCTTTTGTCAAACTGTTGTATTCATCAGTAAACAAAGCTTTTGTCGCATACCAGTGTATTAATCAATAAAAGTACTATTTCCCGTTGCATTCAGTTCTCAGTTCTTATTTTTGGAGCAAGTTTGTTTTATACCTGTTTCAGGTGCTGGTGTGTTGTGCTTTGATAAGTCTACCAAGATGGAGCTGAGAGATATTATTGTAAACCCTACTATAATGATACCACCTGTTCCCTCACTAAATGCGTCCAATATATATATATATATATATATATATGTCAGATAAATAAGCCAAATGACAAAGCTGACTTTATGTCCCTTAATGCATTTGTCTTTAGATGAAGATACCGGATTAGGCACTATAGCAAGGTTTCCTAGTATATAATTATGAATAGAGTCTGGTTTGTCAAATATAGTTATATACAACTATATAGTCTTCAAGCAATCGATTCGTGGTCTCTGGAATTACCCATTCACTGCAATCAGACACCATAATTGATATGTAATACATACATGTATATGATGGTTTCCAATTGATGATTCATCGATAAATTCATTTGACTACTGAAGCCTCGAATTAAAAAAAAAAAAAAAAACAGCATTGAATGTGATGCTGACTATAAATTAAGGTAAAGGTTTATTAGTGACAGTGACTGGATTTGTCATGTTGCATTTTTTTTCTCCAAAACTGCATGGAAAATGTGGTGCTGTTGTTTCCGTTTGTTTTATCATGGTAAATACTGAATACCCATCATTAGTTTGGTCACTAAAAGATCACCTACCCATGTATAAAAGCAGTGGAATAAATCACTTACCTCCTTCTGTACAGGACAATGCACAGGACAAAGGATAACATGTGATTGCAAACATGGGCTAAGTTGCTATTTCATCGACAAGTTGTGTCGGTACCGGTTCTTCCATGATTTAAGAACAGTAACAAATACTTGTTTTACACGTGATAATGAGGCAAATAAGTATTTAACTGCAAGGTGAACTGCAGGATAACTGGCATAGTTCATAATGCATAAACCCAAACTGTCTACCACTTTTTAGTTTTTGCATTTTGAAAATGTGGTGAAGTAACATGGGATATTATTAGATTCATCAACTCTTTGGTCTTTAGTCTATAAATACAATTGTACGTTCGTGTCATTGAATAACCTATACTCTTTTCTCTGCCTGCCAGCCTGCTTTCCTACTTTCCTCCCACCTTGCAACATTTTAGTGCAACATTTTATACTCGTGCGAACATGTTTCAGGCAGGCTTTTTATTATTCTACATACAGACACATCTTCTTTGTGTTGTTTACTGCCTAGTGACCTACAATGAAAACAACAGGGCTGTGTGAACAACCTGTCCTCTGCTAGACGAGATTCAACCCATAAGTCCCACTGTAGTCCAGGGGATGAGGATGTTGGACAGGAATTAAAAAAGTGAGTTTCCATTGCAATCACCGTTGACTTCTATGATAATCAATAGGAATATATGAATTACCCAGCGTATATCCCAATGGAAAAATTCATTAAAAGTCAGGGATCCAGAGTATCACCATCAATGAAAAACATTTATTCATCTTCTGACAAGCTACATTTCCATTAAGTTTCATACCAATCTGAGTGGGGGTTTATAGAACTAGTCAAAAAATGCGAAATACAGACATCATAAAATCATAAAAGAAAAATAGAATAAAAATCACAGCACCACCTATTGAACAAATTGAGGTCTGTGAATCCTCAGATGTGTCACCATGCAATGTCAAAGGACCTGCCTGAACCCTTTCGAAAAAACATTTTAAAAAGGTTTTTCCCAAAAATTCATAACCAATCTGAAAATCACTGAAGTGTGACTATTTGAAAAAAATGTGGTAGAGACCAAGCTGACGTATATTCCCACCAACCAAGTTTGAAGTGAATCTGATGTACAGTCTTGGTGAAGAAATTGAAAATGTGAATTTACATTACAATCCCTATAGATCCTAAAAGAAAATGCATGCATTAACCGACATGCACCGGAATTGAAAACTTCGTTGAAAATCGGGGATCCACTATTTAGTAAAGAGTTACGTTTCAGAAGAATCTCAGTGACCGTTTTGGAGAGGAAATCCAATATAGCCTTAACACACAAAATTTTGTTAACAACATTGTAAAAGATTGCAGCGCCACTTGTGCAACAAAAATGGGGTCTAAGGCACCCAGAACTGTCCATATGCAATTTGAAAGACATTGGCTGAGCAGTTAGGGGGAAGGTTTTGCCAACAAATCCCCCCGCCCCCCCCCCCCCCCAAAAAAAAATCCAAAATTCCATGAAGCATGACAATTTGAGCGAACTTAGAAAAACCCAAGGTACATCCCAATCTGGTTAATCTGACACACGGTTTGAAAGAAGTTGAGAATCTGAATTGTGGACAGACGTAAAAAAAGATAGACCATACTTGTCAGATGAGCAAACAAACCAAATGGCCAACGGACCTAATGCTCTGCTGACATATCATCTAATCACCAACACTAAAAAATCATTTCCTGAAAAACAATCCCAAGAATTACAAGATGAGATATACTTCCAATCATTATTCTGTATCTTACATATGGTCACACATGGTAGATGTCATTTATGCGCCCCTTTGCAAGGTTCATAAGCACCACGAATGTCTTGCATTTTTCGCGTTGGCAGCTTCATGGAAAATGCTTACCAACAAGTGGTGATCAGCTACCAATGGTTATCTTTGGAATGAGGTCCAATTAAGTCGGCACTACACCCACGGGTCTCTTCTCATTCCACTTTTCTTGGGGTATATAGGCATGCTAGTGCTTGAGTAAAATGTCTTTTTATGAAGACTTTTAATTTGGAATAGTAACTCGGATGAACGCATCTTTTGTTGAGATGAGCACTGACTGAACTAAATTCAATCAATTAATTTACAATGCCAGCCATTAAAGCTCTTTTTATGAGAAAACACGTAGTTCTCATCAAATTTTAGTTAAACATGGTTGGATAAGTAATCACAAAATGATTTGCACCTTGGATGAAACTTGTAAAAATAAACCCTTTGTGGCTTAGATATTTGACCCTGAAAAGGTCGACAGACTGGAATTTCATCAGCATAAACTAGACAAGATAAATAGAGATAACCCCACAAAACTGGAAAAATTGCTTCCCCTCAAAATTTTGTGTCTGACCTTGCTGCATTTTAGCATATAAAATGGTCCCCTTTGCTTTCAACTCTTGCTTTATCCAATTAAAATTGACACAGAATATTTGGATCTTCCTTATCGATTGCTGCAGAAAAGTTTGAGCTTATGATAGTATAAAGGTAACAACCTAGCTACCAGCTTGACAAGGCTGCGGGACAGGGTGTATGGGTGGGTGGGGGTGAATTGCGGGGGGGGGCGGAGGGGGGAACACAGGCTAAAACACCCAACATAATTTTTTTTAATTAACTTGCTTTAAAGGTGCAATGGTGTACGTCTGCAATTTTCATCTAAAGCATGATCAAAGAGGTCAAGTTTTCTTGGTTAGTGCTGCATAACATTTTGATCAGATGACATTTTGAGGGATGAAATTTGCAGTCCTGGATGACAATTAAAGGACTTATCACTTGACAATTGTCATCTAAATTTTCTTTCTGTTGTTTAGTTAAAATGCGGCATTGCTCTCATCAAGGTACCTACTTGATACATGTACGATCCTTGCTAAGATTCTGAGTTATAACTTTGAGTCCAAAAAGCAGGTTGATGGGTAAAGGTAGAGGCTGGAAACAAAGTGTCAGCAATGTGCTTTTACACTTTTTTTTCTTCAACCCTTTCTCATTTGAAGTAAGACTGGCCAGCATGTTTTCTTGGGGGCAGGTTAGAGGTTACAATGTACATGTGTTTTCATTTGGAGCTGTCACATTTGACTTTGAATCAACCGGAAAGGTCATATCAAGATCAGAGTGAACTATTTTTGGTGTGTGACACACTGCTTATCCTATGAAGTATCTACACACCAAATTGGGCAGGTGTAGGTGGTAAAGCAAATATTTTCCAGATAACCTCAAAGGCCTGCAGTCAAAAGTCAGGGTCATGGTCACAGCGACCAAATTCAGGTGCATGACACACCCATATGCTATGAAGTGTCGACACCCTCAATTTGATAGGCGTAGGTGATATGTACAGGAATTATGACCTGGACACATTTTCTTGCAATTACAGAAAGGACGGATGGAATGACAAGGTGCAATTCTATTGTCCTCGATGAGGGACTAAGAATGGGCCATGGGGAAAATAAGCATAAGCTTAGCAGGTCACATTCCATATTTAGACTTGTACGTGTCAATAGTTTAATCTTACTGTGCAGTTCTCTTAGTGATAGTTTTGAACCTGCAGTATAAAACTAAAAAAAAAAAGAACATAAAACTTTAAAATATCAACTGAACTGTGCATGAACACATGATTTTTTGTTATAGAATTTCTTAATAATAAAATGGGGACTGAACACTAATGGTGGGAACAAGAATGAATTGCATTGAAAGTCTACCAATGAAACATCGTCCTCTTTCCTGCTCAACTCACTGAAAAGTGTCTGTATGTAAATGGCGTGTGCCTCCAGAATAGACATTTTATTTGAAGACTATTATACCAAGAGTCTCCAAACTTAACATCATTATACGTTCAGACATAAAGTCCTTTTTTTATAAAGAGGGGTCATAGTTCAGAAAATTGTGCATACTAGGGTCGTTTGAAAATTAAATGATTCAATATTTTTAAAAATATACGATGCAGCGGTGCCATTCCAACTTCAATGTATAGGTTTGTACTGTAGGCGCATCCACTGAAACGCAAGCAAAAATTTGTAAAATTCAAAAGTTTAAATGTTGCAGAACTTCAAAACTATTATAGGTAGACGTACCATTCTAACTTCACTTTATAGCTTTGTGCATCCCATTAACAGAAACCAAAGTTTTATAATTTTAATCAATGGTAATAAGATGTACTTAAAAAGTTTAAATATCGAATATATTGAAAATAATTATAAGTAGACGTATCAGTCCAACTTCACTTTATAAGTAAGTGCTGTGTGTTTATCCAGTGACCCACGTACAAAAGTTGTAGAATTTAGATTTTTATTTGTAAGGGGGACTTGAAAAATTTAAATGTTGGATATCTTTCTTCAAAGCTTTTATATGTAGATGTGCCATTCTGACCTGAGATTTAAGGTTTGTCCATCATCAACTTTGTCCAAACCTAAGTTCTCAAACGCCATTTAAGCTAGAATCCCGGAACAATGTGTGGCCCTTTCGGTGAAGTTAAAATAATCAAAATTAATAGCAGACTTGTTCCAATATACATGTTATGTGATAGACAAGGCATATTACAGGCCATCAGCGGACATCAGTATTCAGTTACCTGCATGTGTACATCACTAGCATTTGTCTGTATTTACATTTATGTCAGACACAGCACTTTAAAGTAATATATGATGGTCATTTTACATCACTCTAGACTGTAGTGTCAACAGTGACACATAGATGGATCAAAGATGCAATAAAAGGTGTACTAGAACAAGCTAGGGTCTCGCTACGTGACCAAATCTTGTCGTTTGCCGACACTTGTCATTCTGTTTGATCATTTTTTTGTGTTTGGCATTTTTTCTTTCTTACCGTCCTATTTTTTTTTATACCAAGAGCGTTGTTTTGCTGCATCTTTTTTTTCAAATTTTATGTTTATTTTTTCTGTCACGCAGCTTTGCTTTTTTCAGTTTGAATGTACAAGGCAGCAACTCCCCTGCGTACACACACAGAGATTTGCTTTGAAGTAATTGTTCTTTTTTTGTCTTTGCTTTTAAGTTTACATCCACATAGTCTGTCCAATCATATATATATATAAAATAGTGAAGACAAGGAGTGTGCACTAGGGGGGGACAAAGAACTCGTGTCTGTATCTATGCGGAAGTTAATTTGATGTGGACATACACCATTTGTGCTTGATTTATAAGGGTCCACTTTGTGGTGATTTATAAATGAGATTTGATTGGCAGCGTTTGCAAGAACACAGCTAGAATGAGGTTCAGATTATGGCTTGGTCAGATGAATAGAAAGTTACCAAGGAAGTACAGTTATTTACCTGATAAACAGAGATAAATCCTATTTATCTCTTCGTAAGTACAATGTTTGTCCATGTAAATCTTGTTACTTTACTTACGTTCAAGTGTCCTTACAACTGTACACACAATCTTAAGTGGACCACGCCTGTGCACACGTACCTGATACCCACTCGATCACTCCCTCGCTCCCTACCTGACAACAAAATGTGGCCCACATTTTATTTGAAGACAATTATACATTGCAACTCGGCATTTTGTATTTTATACTTTCACACATAAAGTCATGTCTTTATATAAATATGGTGGCAGATTTGAAAAGCATGCAAATTAGAGATATTTCAAAATTTAAATTTTGAATATCTTCAAAATTATTATAGGAGGAGGTGCCATTCCAACTTGAATTCATAGGTTGGTGCTCTAGGCATAAGCAATGAACCACGAGCAAAAGTTGTGAAATTCAAATTAATGCTAATTTGGGCAATGCAAAGTTGGAACCATAAATATCTTGAAACCTATAATAGGTAGATGTACCATTCTAACACCATTTTATATGCTTGCGCTGCAGGTGCATGAAATGAGACACAGATAAAAGTTTTCAATTATGCTTATTAGGGGTACTTGAGAAGTTTAATGTTCAATGTTCAGCAGCCAGAAGTGCCATTCCAACTGCAATTCATTGGTTTGTTATGTAAGCATATCCAATGAACCACAAACAAGAGGGCTGTTTGAACAGTCCGTCCTTAGCTGATTTTGACATTCAACCGAATAGAAGTCCCACTCTGGTCTTGTTGTACTCAGAAGGGTACCCGTTCAATTTCAAAACTACATGCCAGTTTGTTTCGGAAAGGATTTTGAATAAATAAATAAATAAATAAATAAATAAATAAATAAATAAATAAATAGATAAATAGATACATAGATAGATAGATAGATAGATAGATAGATAGATAGATAGATAGATAGATAGATAGATAGATAGATAGATAATGACAAACAAACTACAAACTACAAAAAAAGACTGACGGGTGCCATTTTGCAGATAGTGAAGACTGATGCAAAATACATCCTTGCAACATTTGAAGTGAATCTGGCTGACAGTATTAGACAATAAGTCAAAAATGTCCATGATCTAACAATCCCCATGGACTTGTAATCAGTATTAACCGAAAACTACCTGAACTTAAAAATTAATTTAAAATCATCGATTGCATCAGCACCAACCAGTGACCATATATATATATATATATATATATATATATGTATATATATATGTATGTATATGTGTAGATATATGTATAAATATATATATATATATATATATATATATATATATATATATATATATATATATATATATATACATATATATATATATATATATAAAACCACAATAAGTTTTAAATAGCCAAAACAGACAATTATTAACCGAAAAAAAGTAGAACATCACACCACCACAATAACATAAAGAAGAAGAAGAAGAAGAAGAAGAAGAAAAGAAGAAGAAGAAGAAGAAGAAGAAGAGAGAAGAAGAAGAAGAAGAAGAAGAAGAAGAAGAAGAAGAAGAAGAAGAAGAAGAAGAAGAAGAAGAAGAAAAGAAAGATAAGAATATGAAAATCACTAGAACATCAGCATTTGAAGAAAAATTCATAGTGAATTGCTGATAGAGGACAGACGGACAACGATGAATGGATGACCACGAGGTACAAATGTTTAAACAAGAGGGCTTTGTGAACAGCCCATGCTCAGCAGACCAAGCGATTCATCACGCTTGTGATTCTGTGAACTTTGGATTTGAAAAAAAGGCAGACATTTATCAAAGATACATCCCTGCCAAATATGACAAAGTAATCAATAGAAAATATGTATTGCAGATATTAACCCGAATTGAAAAAAAAACATTAAAAATATAAATTCCACAGCAGTCCCTCCTGTTGAACAACTTCCTTTGACCTTTTCACACGAAATATGTCCAATAAATTTCAGCTTAATCTCAGGGGAGTTTCTGGAAAAGAAATTAAAAGTAGCAAATAACACTAAAAAAACATCATAAAAACATAGAAAAAATGCAGCGCCGCCTGGTGAACAAGTTAGGATTGGGGATTCCCTAGGAGTGTTTCTGTGTGATATTAAAGCAATTGGGTGAGTGGTTTTGGAGATTAAGATTTCTTTTGCCCCCCCCCAAAAAAAAAAACAAAACAAAAATATATATATATATATATATATACACATATATGTATATATATATATATATATATAATAAAAAAACAAAAATCTCAAAATCACTGGCGTGTGACCATTTGAACACACTTGGCAGAGCCCCAGCCAAGGTACACTGCTAACAAGTTTAAAATGAATCTGGTTGAAGGTTTGGACAAGAAATCGAAAATGTGAATGAGCATTGGAATGCCCATTGACTTACTTAGTAATCAATAAGAAAGGTGCATTTACCAACAAGTACCCAAATTGAAAACTAGAAGCCGGTCAGAGACCGAAAACCTCCCGGCCATGGTTGGTTTAAACATATTTATATTTAGCAATTGGAAGGCAGGGTGGAGCCCTATATTAATTAACCTTGCGAAAGAAAGGACAAGGAACAGGACAGACGAAACATCACATTACCCTGGTTCGCGACCATGCGGGGGTAACATAATGAAGAGGTGGGACGACACAAAACAAGACAGATAGTGGGGAGTCGTAGTTCACGTAAAATTATACCTGTTACAAACTTGTATATATATAACTAGGTTTATAAGTGTTAATTTTGAGGGGCAATCTTCCAGAGCTTTTGACAAATTCTTGCACAGCCATGAATATTATAATATTATTTTTCCAGGTTGCATAGTTCGTGTCCATATAAAACTGTGGATATCAAAAGGAGCAAAATTAGAAATAACTGCATGAAGACGATTTCTGTAAACGATGTATAATGGACAAGCAATAATATAATATGAGCATAATAAAAATCGTTAAAGACGAGGAATCCGCATTATTTCCACCTGGTGAACAACCTTGTTTGACCCTTTCTAAAGGAACATATCTGTTTTGGAAAAACAAATAAGGTTTGCCACTCAAAACAGCAAAAAATTCCTACAAATTCCAAATATCATTAGAGTGTGACCATTGGAACAAGCTTCGTAGAGACCCACCCAAGGCACATCCACACTGAGGTTTAAGAGAATCTGGCACACGGTTTTGGAGAAGACGAAAACGTGAATTGTGGACAGACGACAGACGACGGACGAGGGACCCTCACAAAAGCTCAGCTGACTGACAAGTCAGCTGCGCTAAAAACAGCGGAAGGGTTCCCCTAGTTATTTATCATTTCAGATTTATACCCTCTTCCTCTTGACTTAAGACCAACAAATGCTAAGGTCTCTTCCTCATGCCACCTACATTAAATGATATTTATTTGTTTACATATATATATATATATATATATATATATATATATATATATATATATATATATATATATATATATATATATATATAATTTTACTCACTTTTTTAATTGTCTTCAATGCAGCCTGTTTAGCAGAGCACAAATAAACTAAGAAAAATGCAACCATTCCTTCATTACTTAACCTTATAACTTTATGTGTTCCCGGTATGTTCACTATGAGTTGTTTTAGCTCATCAGGCCATCATGGTGCAGGGAAACTCCCTATAAGAAGACGTGCCCTTGGTCCATCATATGTTAATAGTTAGGTTAAAATATGTTTGCATTCTAATACAAAACGCGTCTTTAATGAGAGAATGTGCGGTAATTAGGGGCACTTGAAAAGTTTTAATGTTGAATATTATACAGTAGTTAGTTCAAAGGTTTGAGCTGGAGGAGAATCAAGCAAAAGTTGTAGACTTTTAAGGATGTACGTTAGGTTAAATCCCCTCAGGTGGATATTTTTGTGATTTTTGCACATATGATGTAAGACCTATCAAAGTTTCACATGCACTGATTAAATTTTCTCAAGCTTCAGTGCGAATACTCAGTTTGGGCTGAGTTTGTGGTCGAGTGGAGTGCGTTTGGCTTGGCGTTGACACGGCATGTGCAACGGTACTTGCTGGTAGGCCAGTAAGGTTCCCAATGGGTTGCACAGTCTCAGCTAATCACTGGTCTTGATTGTAGAAAGAGCTTTGGTTCGCAGCTTTTAGCTGTAAGCCCTGCCACTACGTTTGACAGTGTTGTCCTGTATCTACTATTTTCCTTTTCTTAGGCAAGTCTTCTGTAACTGAGGGGAAGAACTACGACCGCTTTTAATGGTTTTCAGACTTGGGAAAAGAGTATCGATCTTCCTCACGAGACCCATTACCTCTCGGGCATTGGTACTTGGTTGTGAAGCACCTGGCTGTCTATCGGGCTTAGTCCAGGCTTAGTGACACCTTAACCAATCTGCGTCAAGTTGCAAAACCAGACGTCCCCTGTACATGCCTGGGCCATGCTCACGTTTGAGTATCTGAGTGTCTTTTGTGTTGAAAATCTTCAAAATATACTCGGTTCTTTGACGTTTTTGTAGTGAAATATGTAAACACACTCAGTAGACCAGTGGCCACTACGGATTAGCCAAGTGTCATAATGATTTAATGCCGCATGTGCGCCGAGAACCCTTATAAGGTCGGTCAACCCTTTAAAGCCTGTTTTTATGGTTTACAATTGAGAAAACACCTCAATTTGAAATTGAATCATTTTTAAACTTTTTTTATAATTATAAACATATTTATTTCAATTGGATTGGCTAATAGTTACAGTAATCTGATCTGGAGGCTCTCCAGTACATATAATGACACACCGTAGTATATAGAATACATACTGATGAAACTGAAGACTAAATTCACAACTTGTACAGGAGTAACGCAACCGATTGATGCCCAATAATGAAAACTAAGTAGACTGTACATCAAATTAGGGGATGAAAGGTCTAGATTCTGCTATGAAGGTCCGAACAGCCTCAAAGATGTATTCATTATAAGTGTCCGACAAATCATCATTAACTTAGAAGAGAATATTTAATAAAATATCACTTGAACACTGAACTATCAGAGTTGAATTTACACCTGGGAGCGAGTAAGTGACACACAGTGTTCAGTAGATGGACCTTTCGCACCATGAACTTAGGGAAGAACAAAATGTAATGTTTTGTGTCTTCTGAAGGATGTGAACATGCACACGTTGAAGCTGGAAGGATATTGACATGACGGAATTAGGCGTTTAAAACGGACAAGTTAAGACGCAGCTGCATGTGACAAGACCAGTAAATTCAATGTTGATTTCAGCTGCGGCAGGGAATCAGTGTCCCGAGCATCAACCAGGAGGTCATTCCATGGGTTAATCGTGGAGGAGAGAAATGACTCGCCGAAGCGATTGGTGGTAAACCTAATTTGGCGTAATTCGGTTCACAACAGATGTTGAGTAGTGAATGCAACATCACGGGGAACCAGATCAAGTAGATATTATAGAATCAACATTTTATACATTTTGAAGAAAAGATTAAGTTTAAAGTATTTCCTCCAGGCTGACAAAGTTTGCCAACCAAGGTCTTCAAAAAGTAACACACGTGGAGTGTATATAGTTGCGCCAAGCCAGATCCTGGCTGCCTCACACTGTACAGCTTCTACAGATAGTGAGAGGTTTGCAGTACAACTGTCAAACAGGACATACCATTACTCGAGGATAGGACGAATAGTAGAAGGGTAAAACCTTATGCGAGTTTGGCGACAGAATATGTATTTGAGTCTGCGAAGAAGGGCTAGCTGTTGACTGCCTTTCTAACAATGCCTGATATATGCTGGTGCAAAGGCAGATTGCTAGGTAGTGTAACTCCAGGATCTGTATGTTGAGTAGCCTCGGTGTGTTGTCAAGGAATACAGATGAATAATCTGGCTTGTTTGGTTTAGATGAAAAGATTACAGAAATCCATTTTATTGCTTTAAATGTCATCTGCCATAGCTTGCCCTAAAGATGGATTTGTACAAGGTTAGAATTAAGGCTTTCAGCTGTGGCAGTTTGCTTGGGGGCAATGTTAAGAATACTAGTATCATCCGCAAATAATCGGATGTTACAGGTAATGTTAGCAGCGATGTCGTTTATGTAAATGAGGAAAATTAGGGAGGTCGAGCTTGGAACCTTTGGACACCCAACTTCTAGTGGGAGCCAAGAGGAGATCTGTCCTCTGAGAGTAATGCGTTGAAGTCGGTTGTAGAGGCAGCTTTCCATAAATCGTAACAAGGCATCCTCAAAGCCCAGTTGTTTCATTTTAGAAAGTAGACCGGCGTGCTAAACTCTATCAAAGGCCTTGGATATGTCCAGGAAAACCATACGAACATCATGGCTCAACTCAAGTTCACTGTTAATAGTATGAAGTATGCTAACAAGTTGATTTTTAGTGGAATCGATTTTCTTTTGGTTTTCAGTTTTTAGGTACATGGTCATTTATAGATTGAGGCTCAGAAGGTGCTTCGAAAATTTTCAGAATTGAAAAGTATCCTTTATTTTTGCATATGTACAACACTTTATACCAAATTTAGTCTTTACACAAAGGTTTGTGTGGAAGAGCGCAAGACACACTGACAGAAACAATGTTTATCCTAAAACTTGGTCAGATCTACTGGTATATAATGACATAGCTATCATTCTGAAAAGCAGATATAAAACTGTAAACGTGACATATGATCTTGTCTTGAGTATGGGCATGTAAATCAAGCAAGTCCTAGTGTTTGCTATCAACCTAAAAAGTGGATGTAAAACCATAAAAGTGATATATGATCTTGTCCTGAGTATGTGGATGAAATCAACCAAGCCCCACTGTTTTTAACACTTTAACTTTCAAAATCGCTACAAAGCCCATACGAAACTTGTTTGCTGTAGTGTTTTTACTTAAATTGCAACGGTTAAAATGAATAATAATAATTCTTGCTGAGAATTGTAGAGAAGACCTGTCATGTTCATGCACCAAATGTGCACAGCTTTCCTTGGAACAGGTTGGGCATATTCAAAGAAAACTACTGACTCAGTATTCTGAACTGAAATGCGTTACAGCTTGAAAAAAAATAATAAAATAACAGGGAAGCACCAACAGTTTATTTGTACACTGAGTCATTAAGCCTTAATACTTAAATCGTAGTTTCGGTCCTCCATGACTTGTACGGTGCGCATTGGCAAACATGATGCATGATATAAGAACCACACAGACTGCTGGTCACACCGTGACCATTGGCAGGTGAGCAATATATATAGATATTAACATTGTTTCTTTTAAAAATGATACAAATAAAAGTGTAATGATCTGCATGCAATACAATGAAGCATTTCCGTAAAATCATGAATATAGATGTATCACATACGAATAGAGAGTGTACATGTTTTGCAACAGTTTACGAAGCAAGTCAGTTTGAGATAGAGAGAATGCACTGCATGTAATGGACAAACTGGTTGTTATATCCTCAAGGGATCAGGTCCACGTTAATCACAGATGCACACACACGTTCACACACACGTTCACACACACACACACACACACACACACATATATATATATATATATATATATATATATATATATATATGTATGTGTGTGTGTGTGTGTGTGTGTGCGTGCGTGCGTCTGTCTGTGTGAGAGTGCCAGAGTCTTTGGGTGTGTGATTGATACAGTTTGGTTTCAGAAGACTGGTTTGTTGGTGACAAAAGTCACAGATTGACGATATCTTTACAGCAATTATAACATCTAGATTGCATAAACAGAGAATTGAATGGACAGATTTATTGGGTTTCACATTCTTCCATTGGTCAGTTTCTTAGATAATTTCTGTTTCAGTTGGTTAAAAAGTAACCAATTGTGAGCTGTCATGCTGAAATGTATGTAATTAATACCTGCATCAAAAGTTTTGACCATAAATATGGATAATAGCCATTTAAAATAATATTATGGATAAAGATGCAGAATCAAAATATTATTAATTTAAATGTTTGCAAACTAGATGTCCGTTTCTGAGATGAAACTATCACTTCTGTGATGCAGAACACAAAAATGTCCAAACGCAGTCCTGTATGTACCCTGGGGCCGAAAGATGGCCTACGCACTCAGGACCAAAATAACCCAGAGTGAAATTCTTAAGAAAAATATTTTCTTACAATTCAAAATAAAGCTCCCATCTTGATGGATAAAACAATAGTGGAATCGACGTTACTGTGTTGAACTAAATCTAATAAGGGATTCATGCCTGTCTTTTCATAGCGCGATGACTCAGCAGTCGTCTTTTGGAAGGGGCCACACAAAATTCTCGTTCATTCTTAAATTGCACATATCAGGCACGTTAGATTTCTGCCAATCGCCTTTGCCAAGTTGTACTGAGCAGAGTATCCTGACCCACTTGACCCAGCTGGTCTGCATGGCTGCTTATAATCTGACAAATAGCCATTTGCGTCTATGGTTTCCCTGGTGGGACTCGCTGGTGAATAAGGCATCATTGTCCTTCTTTTAACATGGTTGAATTACTATTATTATTTTCACCCCTTTCTGTCTAGTCTGCGCTGTTTTCCTTTTTGTCCACGTGGGCACTGAGTAATAATGGAGACGGAGAAAAATGGTAGGACAGGGTAGGACAAGGTGAAAACAGAGTCTTTATTGGAAAATTGGAGTGACCACATCAACCGGCAGAGCCAAAGAAATTGAAACATGTACATGATGATTTCAAAGCATTTGTAAGAATAAAGGTTAAAAAAACGGCGGATCAGTGTCCAGCCGAAGTTAAATCTCTTAAAGCTAAATTTAGCAATCATTTGACCCATTTTTCATCTTTTGGCAACAAATCTATTTGTAAAAGCAGGGACAATCATTAGTGACCGAACAATTGGTAAAATGATAGGTTTAGCGTAATTTAGAGAGTTCGTGGTTTTTTTACTGGCCAAGAATATCGATGTGGACGGAAAACTTGTGAGATTCAAAGTGTGACGTCAGCAAGATTGACAACTTGTAAAAATGGAAATAGGTACAAAGTATAGCTTCCTCAGTCTAGTCACACCAGGCAAGTGACAGTGCTGGTGAGACCAACCCGTACTAATACTAAAATTGCTGATTACATACTTTAGAGGGCATAATTATTGAATGATACTTTTCCCGACCCAAAATAGTACACAGAAAGAATTTACAGTACAAGAAACAATTGGAAAAGAGGTAAAAATATTGTGTTTGGATCTCTTAACTATGTTGGTTTTAGGGCTCTTTATCAAAACAGGCTCCACTGTATTTTGTAATGTCAGCTCATCTACGGAACCATCCGTGTAAATGACCCCAGTCAAACATACGTGATTATTCACTTATACCATATATATAAGTAAGTAAAACTTTTATTGATGCGGCAAGAGGTCAGGACTGACATATTTGCCCTGCATACATTGTAACTAACCCCATACAAACTTCGTGCAGAGGTACAAGGTGATAGTAAGCATACTGAATACAAATGCTTGTTGCAACTATGTAAATATAAATACGATGTTAAAGTGAGAAACAAAAAGAGAAAATGCTCGTATTATATGATCAACTATATCTTATATCACTATGTATGTATGTATGTATGTATCTATCTATTATCTATCTATCTATGTGCATGTGTGACTCGGGACATTCTTCACTGACCACAAGCCTTTTGTAGCATCTACATGCATATGTGAGGGATTTCAAAATTAAGGGAAACTTGGTATTCCAAGCATCTACCAAAATCCTGTAAGCAGCTGCATTTTCTTTCTTTCTTTTCTTTTTTTTTTAAATATATGAAAATACATCTATGTGCAGAGCCTGAATGTATAAATATTCGACAGCTCCTCCTGGGTGCTGGTTTATCATGCTCATTCGGTGCAATATAGGTCAACTATGTTACGGAAATGGTATGTTCCAACCTGCAAATTCAAGTTTCACATTTTTTGTTTAATCTAAATACATTCAAAAGAAGTCAAGTTTGCTGTTATGTTTAAGCGGTTTTGTGCTGAACTTAATTATGTCACAGCAGCTTCATTCGTAGTGCGTGTAATTCTGTGCATTGAAGTACTAAGTTTGTTACCCGAGTTTCGCTCAACTATGTTACACAGGATTGATACCATGATGGCCTTGTAACAGCTATTTCACTATATGTTTAATCAGTTGTGTTTTACTATTTTCCTGCCAAGGAAACTTTGTGGGCAGGATAGAGTGGTGCGGAGCTTAAAGTAAGTAACGAGTACAATTTTATGAGTATGTTAACCAGTGCTCAACTATGTTAGTCATTAAATTGGTAATGATATCCGTGGTTATATGCTGATTAGTCACAGACAGCGATCCTGAAGTGTCTTTAATCTTCTGGATTTGGTTTCAAATTTATGCAAATTAGCTTGACCTTTTTGGGGGGGGGGTAGAAAAAGGAAATAATCCACTATGTTACGTAACATAGTTTGGCAATATTTTTGCACTCATTTATTATTTCTGTGCTTTATTTCCCATCTCAAGTGAGCAGATGTGGTCAATAAACTTTATTATTGTACAGAAGAACATAAGCACATATCTAGCGCATCTGCCTATGTCACAGTGTACCACTATTTTCCGTACACACATCTGGAAATGTTACTTAAACATGGAATGGTCACATAAAAAGGCCATGCAAAAAGTCTGTTTTTTCCATTGCTGTTTTAGTGTATTGTGTGTTCATTAAAAGCCCAATATCCTGTGAGTCTGTAATACTAAATGTTATTGTCTTCAATCTTGTACATTTGAGCTCAAATATATCAAAATAGCTTGAACTTAGGATGAGGGTGGAGGGTAAAAAGGATATCAGTTCAAATATATTATCTAAAATAATTGAACGTTAATTTGCAATTATTTATCATTTCCCTGCTAATTTCCATCACAAGTCAGCAGATGTGGCTAATAAAATTTTCCTTTGTGTGGAGGCTATAAACACGATGTCTAGCACATCCTTTTGTGCTTTTGTGCCGTGGTTTCCTTATAAGCATCTGGAAATATGTTACTTATATATTAGTCCCATTAAAACCATATGCAAAAGTCTGTATATTTTCTTTTCTGCTGTTCATTCAGCATATTTTGTGAACATTAACAGTCCATGATTCCATAGGTCTGTTATACTATGTTTTCACAGAAAGAGTCACTTGCAAATTATGGGCATGTAAATTTGAATATTGACCATGACCTACTTGTCTTGATATAAGTTCCAATTTTGAAATCACAGGTCAATATCAGGACAATAATCTCAACCAATTTGGACATGAATTCAAAGACCTTGGGGTCAACATATAACAGTTCTATGAATGGAGGTTAAGCCATGAAATGGTTATGTGGTTCAAGTTTAACTTGATTGCTATAATCACAATTGCCAAATTCTGCAAAGTATTAGTTAAAGGACGTATCTCAATGAAAGTTTAATCTTTACAGAGTTTGATACTGTTTTCCCAAAAAAGGGAGTGATGGGATAATGAAAGCAATAACCCTTTGGTTTCACTGTTAGGGCACATTTGTTAGTTACCAAAGTTTCCCTGTCAACAAAGTATCGCTGGATTTTCATCATCGTGATTAAAAGTTGGTGCTTTACAGAGTGTGAACACTGTTTCTGCTAAAAGATGAGCCATATGCATGTGGTCCCCGGTTTCTCTTTTATTTTTCTTACAGCATAGCAACAGATAATGATTAAATGGTTGCCTCGAATAATGATTACTATAATCATGAATACATTAATATCACGATACCAGGATAAACCTTTAACCAAATCATTAATCAGCTTTATCTACATCCTATACCAAAAAAAAAAAAAAAAAAAAAGTCCAAACATGTCCTCTGTGTTTAAAATACAACACGTCACTTCATAAACCAACCAATGGATCGTAACATAGTTGACCACTCAGCTGACTCCCAAGCATAAGAAAACATCGTGATTGACTTTACAAAAGATATCCATTCCACCATATGATGCGTTTATTGCATCCTTATTCCTGGGCAGACATGTGCCAAACAAAGGTCTGTATATCTCCGTGAATGAAACCCAATAATTCGATAATTGATCCGTAACAAAGTTGATATACTTGAATGAGCGAAGAAGTAGTATGTAACATTGTTGATCTTATGTTTGTTTCCAAAGCATATGAACAAACATGATGATGATATCAGGATAGATATACTACCAAATGATGTATCAGGTTCACCTGCTTTCTTCACAAAAATATAATCCCACTTAATCCCCTGTGTTGTAAATAAAACACATCGCTGCATCATCAAGTTAATAAATCGTAACATAGTTGAACCCACAGCCGACCTCAAAGCATGAATAAACATCATGATTGACTTTACAGACTACACCCATTCCACCATATTATTTGTTTTTTTCATCTTTATTCCTAGGAAGACATGAGCCAGAACAAAGGTCTATATATCTCTATGAATGAGGCCCTAACAGTCGGATCGGTGATGTGTAACATAATTGATGCGCTTTAATGAGTAGCGAACTTGATACTATGTAGTTTCAACAGCAAATCACCTCTGCTGTATAGTGCAAAATGTCACACAAGACGTTGTGAGTGTACACCCTTGCTTACAGGTTAATGTGACA
The DNA here is from genome assembly GCA_964020975.1 of Hermodice carunculata. NCBI lineage: Eukaryota > Metazoa > Annelida > Polychaeta > Eunicida > Amphinomidae > Hermodice > Hermodice carunculata. The sequence goes on along the minus strand of OZ026615.1, from coordinate 5,875,788 downwards.
CATTTTGTTTTATTGTATTATTGTTTTTTTGAAGAAGTTCACGGAAAGGTTTTAAAGGTGTTAAAGTCCATGTATGAAAAATTCGCATCTTGTGTTCAAACAGCAGAGGGACAGAGGGATTTTTTCAGTTGTTCGGTTGGAACACGGCAAGGCTGTATTTTAAGTCCTTTTCTATTTATAATTTATCTAAACGAGCTTATAGAAGAAGTCGATAAATGTGGTTGCCAGGGTATCTTTATTAATGAAACATTTCCAAATCTTTGTTTATTACTGTACGAAGTTGATATTGTTGAATGTGCAGACACCATAGGGCGACTGCAAAAACTTATTGATACTGTGAAACTATATTTTAACAAATGGGGTTTAGAGGTTATTTAGACAAGACTAAGGTAATGGTTTTCAGAAATGGCAGAAAACTTAAGCAAAATGAAACATGGCATTTGGGGGAACATAAATTAGAAGTGGTCCCGTATTATAGGTATCTGGGTGTTCTGTTCTCCTGACGTCTTGTATGGTCTCCTGCATTGCGTACATTGGCTGCCCAAGGTCAAAAAGCAGTCACCCTCATTAAACTGGTTTCAAGAAAATGTCAAGGTTTGCCTCTACCCGTTGCGATGGAAATTTTTGACAAAATGTTAACTCCAATAATAACATACGGAGCTGCAGTCTGGGGTTACAAATATTATAAAAGCATTGAAATAGTTCAGATAAGTTTTTATAAATACATGCTGGGGGTATCATCACCTTCCAGTAATGCAGCACTACTTGGCGAGAGTGGTAGGCCGCCAGTCTGTGTCATATTTTAAAAGACGTATAAAATACTAGCTAAAAATCCTTCGAATGCCTGATTCAAGCTTAAACAGCTTGATGAGAATGGCCGTGTTACATGGGCAACACACATCAGAAAGTTATTAGAACGCTATGGTTGAATCATGTTTGGTTGTCTCAAGAGGTTGGCTCTGAGGACATTTACCTAAATAGTTTTATACAAAGAGTTAAAGACTGTAATTTCCAATATGGTGTAACGATATACTAGAAAGTGATAAATTACGAACATATCGACAATTCAAATCTTTACTTGAACCAGAGAAATATTTGTCATGTTTATCAATTAGAGAAATATGCTATAGCCCTCACTAAATTCAGTTTATCAGATCACTCCTCGAAAATCGAAACAGGGAGACATGAAAGACTTGATGTAAATAATAGATTATGTCAAGTTTGTAACTTCCAGTCAATAGAGGACGAATATCAATATGAGCACTGAATCGAATTTAAAGGCATATGTTCGGTTCACAAGGTAAAGCTCAATACATTCAATGCAGTGGATGATACAATATTACGATGCACTGAACACCGATTTTGGAGCATAGAACATAGACAAAACCACTCAAATCGTCCATCGATTCTATGTTCCTAAACGTGCCGTCCATGAATTGTTGGCCCTACAAACTGCATTTCTGTGTTAACCATATTGATCTGTTGACTGTCACCCACAGGCCACAAGCCCCCATCAACATCAAAACTGTGGGAATGACAGAAAGAAAACATCTCATTCTTCTCTCTTTTCGTCATGTACGGTCTTTTAATTTCGTTTTCGCTGTGTAGTACTCGGGCCTATTCTTGCGTTTTCATTCAGAAATAATTTGCCTAAAATATTGCATAAATTATAAAGAACCCCACCATTCCTGTAATGGTGACAAGGACGATAGTCACCTTTGATATACCTTTGTTTAAGTTCTTACGTCTTTATGTGCAACGAAACAACTCTGATATTCTTGTGCTCTGCTGACCCTATAGGCACAGACTGAAGTGGTCCTGTGAACTATGATAACAAGGTACAGTTTGATACCTTTGTCTCTCACCATATCACAGTTGCTATTATATATATATATATATATATATATATATATATATATATATATATATATATATATATATATATATATATATATATATATATATATATATATATATAAATCGGAACACCCACTGTTCACCAAATTAAGATCAAGGGGTCCCCAGAAGTGTCCTTATTGAATTTCGAATCAATTGGCTGTGTGATCTCCGAGGAGTTTTGACATGATTAAGTTGCAGATTAAAATGACAAAATAATGGTAATGTCTAGCTCTAGCCCTGAAGTAACTGCACTGCCATCTACCATGTGGGCTTGGAATCTTCAGGTCTCTTTTCCCATTATCAATCAAAACATAATAAATAAGAATACATTTCACCATTGATATTCTTCTATTTACATTATAACTTAGTGTGTCTTTTAAAATGGTAATCGTTATCTATTACCATCTTTCAACATTTTAACCTTGTATATGGTCTCTTAAATTTTCATTAAATTTGCATTCAAATACATGTACGGTCCTCCACGCATATGAGACATTTGCATATTAAGTTAAATAGTTGTAGTCCATGGTATACATACAGGGTGTCTCTAAAATGAAAGCTGTGCTTTTTACCTTTGTGACATTTAACAGGGTAAAATGTTTGGTTGAAAAAAATAAAACCAAATAAAAAGGTAGCCAGCAACCAATCAATGTACTGGGGATAAGTAAGCATTGACGATCGTGGAAAGTCAACAATCCAACTTGACGTGGAATGATGAAATATACATAAATACCTACATATCAATTAGAACAAGTGATATGTTATTGTGGTGTTGTACATATTATATTTAAAGCATTTTACTGCCATGACGACAAGGCATCAGAACTTCCAGGTGAATGCGTCAATAGCTGGTATTGTGAACTTCTTGTGAGCTTACCAATCCAAATACTGTACCAGACCAAGTACATGTTTTCCTACACACGAAATACACCGGCTGTAACAGCAAGAAACATTATAATGGAAATATAAGATGCTTTGATGCTCAGTCTGTACATTGTGAGGTATTGAAAGGAATGTCATGTGCTGAATCTAGGGTACCGCTGCAGTCAGGTCACTTGACGTTGTCATCCAAATTATAATTTTTTCCTTATAAGTAAGTTATATACAACGCAGATGATCCCTGAAGACAACTGGTTCTACATGTACCTCTGATATATTCTCTTCTTTCTCTGTGTTGCTGACCTTCTTCATGATACACATTTGTAACCCACCACTTAAAGACCGGCATGGTGGTAAAACGTAGGCATCGTGTGGATACCCCACTTGTTATTTATAGTCTATGTGTATTATGCATGACTGGTTGAATAACGATGGACAAAACCTCTGGAGCTTAATAAGATTGCTCTGTCAAGTGTGTTTCCAGTTGCGATAAATAATTATACATTGAGACAAATGCGTTAAAATGTACCAAATTTCTTGTTCCAGGTGTGTTTCCAGTTGCGATAAATTATTACACATTGAGACAAATGCGTTAAAAGGTACCAAATTTCTTGTTCCATTGTCACATGGCAAATCCATTCATTCAAATACCATATATTTCTCTTTTGTATTTTTCAAAACTGGCAATGCATAGTCTGCAAAACTTATCAGAAGAGTAGAACTGATACTTAATGCACACTGCGTTAGATAAATGAAGCTGTTCAGTTCCTCTTTCACAGAGCCATTCTCGAAATATCCAGAGACACTATGCAGTTTTTTTAATGCTGTGCAATGATCCATCGTCCGTTACTTGTTCAGCCACGTTTACAAAGAAAAAATATCTCTTTTCTGAAGAAGTTGTTTCGGTTGTGCTGCTCAAATATTATTTCTGTTTCAACCCTTGTTTTTTATAACAGTGTAGGAATTTTAGTGTGAACGTTTTTCTTTCGATTTTTAAGATTACTTTTACACTTACGTTTCAAGAGGTGCCTGAGATCCACAAGTGTATATCTTGATGAATGTCTTTTCCAAATTTGCTTTTTTTTTTTTTTTTTAGGTGGTAAAGCCTATCATGATAACACTGGCTCCTGGGTCAATGAGCACTCTGTGTTGTTGTTGACAGTAACCGTGCACATAGGTGTTTTTGCTATCGTTTTGTTGAGGTCGACATTGGCTGTGAGAGTGTAGTTGTATTCATCACTTAATTCTGAATGAGCGCTGCCAGATTCACTGTGAGGGTCCCTCCGGCTGGATGGCTTGTTATATTTGGTTTGCTTGTGCTGACCTGTATATGGAGGCCAAGTGGTTAATCTTTGAAAAGTGTGGCATTGCTTACCGTGGGAACGGCAGTTGGTTTATCCTCCTGCATGACGCCATTGTTGTTCACGGTTGAAGCATTCTTTCGTAGTGGAACCAGATGCTTTCTTTGGGCGTAGTCCTGGGCCAGACTGGCAACGAAGTAAACAGGGTTGTTGTTGGGTCTTTCTAGGTAGTTTACGGCAAGTTTAGAGCCAGTTGACTGAGGTTGGAAGTTGCAACTTGTTTTCAATGTCGACTGCTTCAAGCTCTGACGTTTTGTGGGAGTGGCTTTATGTTAAGACGTCCGCGAGTGTCATGGTAAGCTCCCTTATTAAGTAGGACTCTGCAAGATTTAAAATTAAAAATTTCAAATGGCCATAATTTGCATAATTTTTAAAACTTTCAGGCTTCTTCATAAAAAGACAAGACTTCATTATGAATTAGGTATAATCATGCCAAGATTGAAGCTTCTACTTATAACAGTCTTAAAACAAAATGCCAGACAAATATGATGGTAAAGAAAGAAGAAAGGAAGAAATAAACTTCATGAAGTCAGTAAGTGCCCTGTTTTATATCAAGCGTAATTGATTTACCACATTTGTATTAGCAAATGTTCTACAACATGAACACAATTTGCCTTCACTGATGAAACTGTTGAAACATTGTCCCATGTCACGTGACTCCATAAAACAATTGAAAAACCACAGCGCCGCCTATTGAACAAATGAAGATCTCCAGAAATATCCATAAGCAATATCGAATCATTTGGCAAAGCAGTTTCAGAGAGGAAGATTCTTAAAGATTTGGCCAAAACCAGAGCAAAAAAATCATAAAAAATTCCAAAAAACACTGGAGCGCAGTCATTTTAAATAAATTGGTAGAGACCCATGCAAGGTACATTCCAACCAAGCATGACATGGATCTAGCCAGCGGTTTCAGAAAAGTCGAAAATGTGAATTGTGAATGCTGAGGTACAGACGGATGACAGATGCCTAATCACCACATAAGCTCAGCTGACTGACAAGTCAGCTAAGCTAACAATGCAAATGCACGTTTATTTCTAGATTACGTGTTGCCTTAATCCTATCACTTTCACTGTGTAGACATGAAGGGCTGCATGTACCAAGGACTATGCGGTTTGTGAAGTGGCTTGTGTCAGCTGCTTTGCAGTTGTCATTGGATTGGTGCCTTCTCGGGAAAGGCTAGAAAACTAGGTATGAATCCCTTATGAGCCAATGAAACTGAAACAGCCACGGTCAAAACAGGAGCTGGGAACATGAATCAGGAATGTATGTACACTTTTGACCAATAGAAATAATATATACTTATGAGGTAAAGGTTAATTTGATGGAGTCTACCATCTGTAAAATAATAATAATAATAATAATAATAATAATAATAATAATAATAATAATAATAATAATAATAATAATAATAATAATAACGAAGATTACACATATATACATACAGATAGATTGAGAGAGAGAGACAGAGAAAGAGAGAGAGAGAATATCTCTATCACATAACTGGATACAGGTTCACATATATAAAAGGAGCAAGTTCTATTTGAGCGATACATTACGACGCCAATTTAATCACAGAATAGGCACGACTTTATAAAACAAAAGTGTTTGTGCAGTAATACTAACACTCTCGATACGAAGCACCAAGGGCGGAGAAATTAAAGGTCATTAAAAGTGATTAGCCGTTACAGTTTGACGATGGAGCTCCGCTGTTAGCGCAGAGAGAATATTTTACCCGTGTTGCGATATACTGTTGCCGTCACTTATTCTGTTTACACAGGCTTGAAAATATCCACAGTATAAAAAAAAATTAATTGATTGCAAAAACGTAACTGCCAAAAACATGCCTCGAGTCAAACATTGTTATTCACCATTAGCCCCCAGAGAAATTTTAACCCATGTGGCAATATTCTGTTGCCCTCACTTATTCTGTACATGCAGGCTACATAAATATCCACAGTTTAAAAATTGCAACGGATTGCAAAAACCTTACTGACTCTACCCTGCCTCAAGTCCAACAAGCTTAGTTTTATCTAATTATGCTGGCTAAATTTTTTTACTGCGCACATAAGTTAAACAACAAGGCTGTATTTCTTTTGTCAAGTCTACGCATGTTTATTTTTTACAGCAAAGATAAAGTGGCAACAGGAACCTATATTTGGCAAGTCCGTTTTGGATTATAAAGCATTCGATTAAATCTGAAGGTATTCTTATGAATATGAAAATTGCACATGGCAGGAATCCCATGACAACTGATGACGCCCGTTATAAGAAGGAGAGTAAAGGGAGCGGGAGCACAAATTACGCAGCATCAATGAAAAGGGGATCCAACACTTGAAGATACTTTAGTCGAAAGTATTCTCATTGATCAACTAATTTGTGCTAAAAAAATGAGATATTTGGAGATGAGACAAACATGATTATCTTTGGAGAGCACATTTGTATAATATTTAAGACGCTTTGCAATAGCATGTATGGGGCTATTGAACTCCATCGCGCAACGGCAGTTTGAGGCTGATAGAGTAAAACTGTTTAATCATGATGGACATTTTTGTCATTTTTCCACACATGCAGTTTTAAAAATCAATTGACGTTTCACATACACTGATTAAATATTCTCAAGCTCCATTGTAAACAGTGAATTTCGGAAGAGATTTGTGGTCGAGTGGTGTGTCTTTGGGTTGGCGTCGACCCTGCACTTGCAACAGTCATTACTGGTGCCACAGTGAGGCTCCAAATGAGATGCACAGTCTCAGCTAACCACTGGTCTTGGTTGTAGCAAGAGCTTTGATGTGCGGTTTTTAGCTGTAGGCCCTACCACTACGTTCAACGGTATTGCCCTATATCTACTCCTTCTTACTTTAGGCATGTCTTTTATAACTAAGATGAAGATCTACGGATGTTTTAATAATTTTCAGACACGTGAACAGAGTATAAATTGTCCTAACGAGACACCTTACTTATCGGGCATCCGTTACATGTTTGCCAAGCACCCAGCTGTCCATCAGGCTTAGTGCCACCTTGACCCATCTTGTCAAGTTTCCAAAACCAGACATCCTGTGGCCATGTGCAGGCCATACTGATGTTTGAGGACCTGACTGTCTTTTTATATGAAAATCCTCAAAATTTAATCTGTTCATTGAAGTTTCTGTCAATAAATTGTAAACACACTCTGAAGACATGTGGCCAATACGGATTAGCCAAGTGTCATAAAGATCTAAGCCCGCATAGGCCCCAAGAGCCCTTTTGAAGTCAGTCAGGCCCTTGAAGGCTGCTTTCTATTGTTTATAATGGGGACAATACCTCAGTTTAAAGTTGAATCCGTTTTTGGGTCACTTTTGCTCCTAGAAACGCCAAATGGGAAAATGACAAAAGCGTGTCTCAGATTTTCACCTTTGTGGTTTCTTGCAGAGTGAGCTGAAGACCTGTCCGTTTTATGTCTGCATGAAATCTTACCTTTCAAGTTGAAATGTCGGTATGTACATAACGGAACAAAATCGGTAAAAATGGACACGCTTTTTCAGAAATGTATGTCCACTTTTTATTTTCACAAAAATTGAAACATTGCAAGAAAAAACAAAAGAGGTTTATCCTACATTTCCATGAAATTCCGCAGTTAAACATCTTACATTGTCTTGCTTTGAATGTGAACAAGCTATGAACCTGTTGCTCGAATTGCTGATTCAGTGGAAACCTATACACTGGCTATTGTACATGATTTGGTCAGCCGGTTAAACTATTCTGAAGAATTGAAACAACATGAGAAATGTTCCACAGGGATATTTTAGTGACGATGAATTGCAATTATAGGCATTCTTACTGAGAGTTGAATTCTTTATTTACAATCTTATCAAAAGTTACAAGTTCTACTTAAAATCGTTACTATTTTACAACGTGTAAGATACCTGTTGCCTGTCTTCGGAAAAAAAAACAAGAACCATTTGATTTTTTTTTCTTGTTTGCAGATCCGCTGGCAGTAGTGATGCTGCGTACGTGAATCATACAAGCTGAACACAAGCTAAATCCAAATCCACAATGTCTAGATTAATGTGCATAGAAAATGCCTTTGGTAAAGTATTTGCGGCATATGGGAGGTTCATCAGCTGTTATCCTTTACCATTTATCATTGGTTCATTGGTTGTGGCGGGTCTCCTTGCAATTGGACTCATACGGCTAGGCATTGAAAGTGATGTTGAAACGCTGTATACACCACAGCACAGTCAGGCCTCCAAAGACCGTGCAAAAATTATGAGCCTATTTGAATTAAAGTCTAGTTCTGACTTTTATGAACACCAGATTCCAAACCTTGGCAGTTTTGGGGAGGTAATATTTGTAACAAAATCCCCAGATGATAACGTGTTAACGGACAAAGCATTAAGAGGAATTGTCGATACATTTTTCGTCTTGAAAAACTTTGTCTTAGAACGTGATGGTAAGAAATATGTGTTTGAAGACGTGTGTGCACGGCGCTTTAACGAATGTGTAGTTGAAGGGTCCGTAGCACTGACCGACCACCTAAAACAAATGTATAAAAATGGGAATCTATCCTACCCCAATTTCATTGACCAAGATGGAAAAGAAATTGACCTAAGCTATACTCTATCAGGAGTTAAATTCAATTATAATGGTACGGTATCGAGTGCCAATGCTGTAAGACTAAAATTTCAACTTAGACAGGATACTGATGAGCAAAGACGTACCGGATTTGCGTGGGAAAGAAAGTTTCTGGATACCTTGAAAGAACTTCAAATGAACTCCACTGATTTTACATACCAAGTATCTCAATCACTGAATAACGAACTTAACGACAACACTGGAGGGGACATATTTTATTTCACCATTACTTTTGTCATAATGATTACATATGCAAATTTAGTATCCAGTGGAGGGGACTGTGTCTCTTCAAGATCTCATCTTGCCACAGCGGGAGTCTTGGCAGCAACCCTTGCAATTGCTGCGTCCTTTGGTATCTCTAGTGCCCTTGGGGTTAAATTCGTCAACATTGTTGGCGTAATGCCTTTTCTTGTCATTGGTAAGTTTGCTTTAGTTATATTATTCCCTCTTCCTCATCTAAGATCCACTATACCGAGATTAGGGCCGATTATGGCAATAGATTATATACTTTATTATACATCGCTTTAGATTTAAGTTGTCCAGCTCATCCGACTCTACGTATGTGCTGTTAGATGCTTACCATGTAATAAAGCTGTGCAGACATACAGACAGGTTGAATTGTTCTTGTAGCCGTAATACGTTCCTGTGTTGATGTTGCTTGTAAAATATTAACAGCCACTGTTTGCAGAATGGCCTGCAAAGCTGAGACTTTGATCAGTTGTGTTTTTGCTGTCAGGAAATATAGTAGAGTAGTAGTAGTAGTAGTAGTAGTAGTAGTAGTAGTAGTAGTAGTAGTAGTAGTAGTAGTAGCAGTAGTAGTAGTAGTACCAGTTTATTGACTCTTGATGCAAACAAAATGTGCAAATAAAGACATGAATACATGATCATGAAATCAAGACAATACATCGTAAAAATTATTTGGTCTTCAAAAAGTGCATCACATCATGAACAAACTCAAAGACCTTTTCCTGTGCATTAATAATGAGGTTTGTATATATCGCATTTACCCTATCATGCTTATTTCTCGGGTTACTGCACTAGAAAGCATGGCTGAATCATGTTAGACTCATCCTGCAGGACAGCACATCGACATAAGTGGAGCTCTTGCAGTTGCTGTGCTCATCCCCCTGTCTCAATTTTGAGGCAGTGAGAAGAAAGTCTGAACCTTGTAAAAGCTTTACGAATATGCTCAGGAACACTAGATGACATGCTCTTCAAGTATATATGATGTGACTGAACAACAGGATTCATTCCTTAATAAGTTAAAATTTAGGCTTATCAGGCATATTGACTGGAGCTTACCTGGTTCTCCAGCTGGCGTCAAATATACCATTACATTGAGATAGTTCATTGATATACCTACTGCTCCTGTTACCACTCGAACGTAGTAAGTTTAGAACAAAAAAATAGAAGGGTCCTCATCCTGCATGCCTTTTTTGAAGCAATCATATTATCAAAGAAACGCTTTTACTTTTCTTTAACTAACACCTTCAAAGGGGTATAGCCCAGTTCCATTAAGCATAAATCATTGGCTGTACAAGTATGGATACCCAATAAACACTTGATGGTTTTTACATATAGCAGCTCTAAACACTTTAGATTAACGTTTATCTAACTGTCGCACTCGTATGAAATAGATGCTGTGCACACCGCATTTTCAATGTTCTTCTTTATGATAAAAGGCATATCTGCATTTTAAAAGAGTTAATTTATGTTAGTCTTTTACTTCTCCTTGGCGTGTTCCTTTAAAGCTGATAGTGTATGTACATCAGAAGTGAATATACTTCCTAGATACACATATATCGTGCAATGTTTCACAATTACATTGCCCATATCAATAAGCAATTTATCTTCATCATCCCCATTGATAGCTATGAAGCTAGTCTTACTTTCATTAATAATCATGCCAGATGACACAGAATTCATTTAAAACATTCAATTGGTGAATCACTTTTTTACTAGAACTAGCCATAATAACTGTATCATCCATAAGCATAAGCACATGCAACCAACCAAGAAAAACTATTCAGGGCACACCGATTCTTGATAAGTCTTATTAGTTCAATAACAAAAAGTGTATATAATATGCAAGCAGATGGGCATCCTTGTCTAATTCCAATCACTGCAATAACAACTGCTAATCAGAGTATACTTCTCAACACCTTATACATTGTGAGCAAGGCAAGGATCATAACCATATCACGTCCTAAACGTCAGAGGGTATACAACATCGCATTCCTGGGTCCTCGGTGATACGCCTTTGTAAAGTCAACAAAAACAACAAACAATCTGATTTCCTTTTTAAAGCAGTAGTTCATCAATGAACTCAGTGTCACAATATGTTTTATGTCACTCCTTTTTATACAGCATAATTAGCCTTGCATACGTCCATAGAACTGGGTATCTCGTGGTAAATATAACATTCAGTAGCATCGTTAAGAATGTAATCCACTGTGTGGCTAGTAATTTGAGTATACCAGGACTAATCACTTCAGGATGGCTTCCCTTCCTCGGTTTTAAATGCTTACTCAATACATATAATACTTTGCTGGGGTTTATTGAATTGTCTCACACTGGTACTGAAATGCCGTCCCAAAATCATTTGGATCCAGTTGAACTGCATCCAGGGGGTTTAAGAATCCCTCCAGATGAACTTTAAATTCTTTCTCTCTTGGCTTATCTTCACATTGTTTGCAATAAGCACCATTCCAATTAATCGTGTTCTATAACAATTTATCGTCCTTGTCGACAAATCCTTTCCCATCTGTTATGATTAGCATCAAAGTGACTTTCACACACATCCTTACTCTTGATGGCACATTCATATATGTCAGCTCCTCTTATACACGAGTACAGCTGTTAGTGCACATTACCTGTTTATTCTTTGGAACACGTTCACACAAACCTGACATGTATATTCTTATATATTACTTGCAGGCATTGGGATCGACGATATGTTCATCTTGATGGCTAGCTTTAGAAAGACTGATCCACTTCTGCCTGCTGCAGAGCGTGTTGCTGAGACGTTCCAAATGTCTGGTCTACCCATCACAGTCACAACACTAACTAGTCTCTTGGCCTTTTGTATCAGTGCCACCAGTGGATTCCTCAGCATTCGTAATTTTTGTGTTTATACTGGTACAGTTTATTTTAAATACATTACTTTAGGTCATAAATAACAGAACATAGAATAATTTATTTGGATCATGCATACAGTAGTGTGGTTATAAGACTTCTGGATCACTTTTCACTTGATGACCCCGAAATCCGGGATTCTGATTAGTCTAGAACAGTTACGTGACCAGTTTCTCTGCACAAATGTTCCTGTCTTCTCATTGGACGAGAGCAGTCAAGTGATCATAAGGCGGGAAACGAAAGCAATTTGAAAAAGAAAAATGAGGTTCTTACCTTCAGGTGCATGCGTTTTATCCTTTTCAGTGTAATTGGTGGCGATGTGAGTTTTTTAGGACCACAGAGGATGGACCACCAGAAGACCATTTTTTCAAATCAAGCCTTTCCAGTGCCATCCCCATTAACTGTGCATGTGGCCCTAAAAAGGACTGGTTTTCCTCTATATTGCAATATTAACTGTGTACAATATATCTGTATGGTTACAGTGTCATGCTTCTGTCCATTCGTCTGATATAAAATGTAATACGATACCATGTGTGTAACGTTATGTGATTTATTTTAATTTTAAACAGGTATAATGTATTCAAGTACATTAATATATTATACATTGGCAAGTGAGTTTCTTTTCATCTGCTACAGACTATAAGATGACAATATCATAGTGATAAGATGTATATTCTATGGTCATATTATCATCTACTTGTAGGTCTCTCATTTCATTTTGCTATAAGACATATAATGGAGATAATATTACAGATTATAACACAATGTTCAGATTATAATGTATGCAATTACATCAAACAGATTGAACATTTTCTAAGACTAGTAAGATTTAACATATGCTGCATAGGTGTTCTCTTTCCTGGCTCAAGTGACAAGTGTAATTACACTGTATATAATGTCACATTGGTTACAGGTAACTCTTTCAAGTTCATTTTCCAGATCACAGAAGCAAGAATACTTGTGCTCAGAATTATAGAATTCAAGGAAGAATAAAGTTTGAGTGTATGTTTTTGCTGATTTCTCTCAGCTTGGCCATGGTTCACATCTTACTATTCTTCTGTATGATAAAGAAGTTTATCATAAAGATCTGTCTGTGTAAAATAATGTAGGAATGGCACAATATGTTGCCTTGCTAACATGCTATCCTATAATTGTACTTCATATCAACACTGTCATTTTTTCCTTACTGCATTAAGGAAGGGACATTTTTACACGTGGCACATTTTGATGCCTGGGTTCATGGTCTACCAACTGCACTGGTGGGGTTTGGGTTTGTCCATTGCATGTTGTACAATCTTTCTTTCTTTTTTTCCTTTTTTTGAGGTCTTCTCCTTCAGACTGACTTCTTGCTTCTCTTGGTGTGGATAGGTCTTTTCAGTCAGACCAACTGGTTTGCCAGCATCATGCTTTTTTGGTTCCAGGGTGGCCTTTTCTTTCAAACAGTCTGGTTTGGTGACATCTTGCTTTTTTCTGCTCTGGGCAGTGGATAAATGCATACATGCTGCAGACACTTTGCATGAGCTTAAGAAGCCCTGGATCAAGGCTGTTTGCTTTATCAGGATCCAATGCAAAACCAGTCTGGATCATGTCATGTCCCAGACGACCTTCATTATCGATCATGTAGTCATGCAGGTCTGCAACATACATCAGAACGGTGGCTAACACCTCAGGCAAGCAGCTTTCTGATGATGGAGGTGTAAACAGTCCTTAGATGTTCAAATCTTGCAACATTTTGTTCCAGGCAGGCTCACGGTGCAAAAAAATTGCCTTATCTATACAAGAATGCCCATCAAGTGCAGAAGTTGGTAGCGAGAGCATCATAAGTTTCATCTGCTGGTGTAGGCTTGGAGACAGCAAGACAGAGGTCTGCCATGAAATGTGGTTATTGTTCTGGATCCAGACAGATCCCACATTTGGTGGGGCGTATCATGCATGATTTGTCCACAAACCACATGACGATGTCTATCGCATGGTCTTGTCATACTCCCATTCCCATACAGAAAGAAATGTAATTTCACCCATGTCATGATGCCAAGGTTCCAGGCTGCCTTCCTGTGTGGATACCTCATGAACAGCCTGTCCATATCTATAATCTTCTCAGCAACTTCTGCAGATATATGCAGAATTGTATCATATTCCTTGGTGGGCTTAGAGAGCCTGATAGAGCCATCCAACTCTTTGCTGATTTGCCAAGGAAAACATGGTAATTCTCTTTTGTTGTTAGCCATGATGCTGTTAGTTCTTTAGTTCCTTGCTATCCATCAAGCAAAACTGATACCTGACATTGAGAGAATAGTTACTTATACTGTGATCTGTGACGTCATTTATCATAGAGGATATGTGTCCTCAAAATTTATGTCTGAAAATGTTGTCCAATAAGGCATATTGAGGTGCAATTTCGTTTTTGGTGTCATATGTTACATTTAAGTCGGCAGATATTTCATTTCCAGCAAAAACTTCTACACCTTGATTCACCAATTCATCACTTAAATCTGGATCTTCTGGGTAGAGCAATTTACCTGTGATATCAGCCATGCTAATCCCCCTGCATTGCTGAGATAAGTAAAATATGCAGTGCTGTCCACATGTTATCTTATGCCAGCTTTGTACTCTGTCTTCATTCCAAACATACTCATGTGGCCAAGCTAACATAAACTTTTCTATGCTATTAACAAAAGGTGTCATTCCAAAAAGTTATAGTATTCTGTACGTCCATGTTCAAATATTTGGGGCACATACACTGCCACCCAATGTTCTCCTTCATCTTTTGATGGAGCCATATTTATCACATAAAACTTTCCATATTGCGGTGCTTTCGGAAGCTTGTCAAAGGCATACACAGCAGCTAAATGAGATCTTGCTAATGGTTCCTGTCTGCCTAAGATATCTGTAATCGTGTTGGTGTCCATGTTAGAAGTGTGTGATTACATTCCTTGCTTTGTCCATCTCTATCAAATTGTCATATTCACCACAGACGATCATGCACACTGCTGATGAGAGGGCAATAGCGAATGTCACATTCAGATCCAAATTTCCCTTCTTTACCAGCTGATAGTGGTCTGAGTTGCATTCAAGGTCGGGTGTCAAGTGAAAGGCAAAGAGAGTATAACCCCTAGGAAAAGCCTCTGGTGTGATATCATTCCCAAAATTTTTCTTGAGCTTTCAATTTGCTGAGTACAGGCTCAGAAATCCCCTGGTGTATATACGTCCTACAAAGTTTGGTCTAAATGGTTCCAGCATATCACTCCCTACTTTAAGTGACAAGTTTGTTAACTTGTAATGCTTGAAATGGAAAGGATTCTTGCTGAGTGAGCCATTGTAGGCATCGTTGTCCACAAAACCAATGATGATTCTTCTTGGAATTTCATCTTTGAGCAGATCCTGCGAGTGTTCAGAATATTGTTACTAGGGAACACAGGGGTCCAGAGATCACCCCTTGGGATCGGATATTTGGCTGTGCTGGTTTCTAATACTCTTGCCTGTCCCATATGAATTCCAGAGGATATTTGGCTGTGCTGGTTTCTAATACTCTTGCCTGTCCCATATGAATTCCGGCTTCCACTCTGCAAACATAAAGGATGGCTTTATGTATATGCATCCTGAACGGGCCAGTGGCTGGACATGAAATGGAATTATAGTGATGACCTGTGAAGTTTGATTTTAACATCAACACCATTCAACAGCAGCCTGTCTTTATTGAATATGGGAATATTCACACAGACCTTGGTTATTGAGGACTACCATCGAAGTGGTAACTTGAATTCTGAATTATAATTCCCTTTACAGCTGGGAGCATATTAACAATGAAAGAGAGTTAAGAAAGCCCAACCAAAACTGTACAAAGAATGAAGCAACTTGCATTATGAAATACCATACTCCAAAATGTAGCACTTATCCTCATACACAGACAAGGATATCTTATTCATTGCTTCAGTCACTAGTTGGTGATGATAAGAGTGAATTTTTCTCCCCCTTTTCCTGATATTTGGACTAGTTTTCAGCATGTGGAGGCAATCATCATAAGTCTTTTGATGACTGATCTACCCACACGTTTTGCTGGCTTAGTGTTCTTTCTGTTAGGCATTTTGATGCTGGACATTTCGTCACGTAATCCACAGATTGCAACCATCTTTTGTCTACCACACCATCCTTAAATTTATCTACAACTCTTTCATTCTTGTTGGAGTAAAGAGGGTGATCTGTAGAATAGTTTGACTTTTCCAAGTTGTGAGAAATCTTGCTCAGTTCTGAATCCAAATTGGGAGTCTTCATGTGATAAAGCAGTGAGTCGGTGTCCGTAAACATGAGCTTCAGAGATTGACACATCACTTGTGACACTCCCATGTCAGTTTTTCCAACAGCTTCCATCACTATGGGAGCATAGTATCCTTTCAAGTTGTGAATAACCACAGGAATAATGAATTTGGAGTGGGAAGTTTGTGTATGGTCGTGTGCAGCATCATCCTCTGATTCGTATTCTCTTTTACCCTTGAACAGACGGTCCAACATGTCTCTTCTCTTCTTACCTTTGAAGTAAGCCTGTATGTTACAATGTCTGTGTGCTGCACCTTGATATTGTCCATTCAAGTGTTTATGATCACGCACCTTGTCTGACTGTGTAAATATTGGCTTTTCACAAAAGTAACAAGTCTTTTCGTTCCAAAATTTGTTTTTGTCTTTCTCTGTCATTGTCATAGGCACAGGATCATCCAGTATATTGAGAACTTGGCAAATTTCCAGTTTCAGTCACTCTAAAAAAGTCTCGGAACATTCTCTCCCCTATTCTAGCTCGGCTTGTCCGAGGAAAAAATCTAGGTTGCTCTCTGTACACAGTGTACATGCAAATTCCTGAAGAAATGTGAAGGCTCTCTTTCATAGTTTGAATGCCTCGGCTTTCATTGAGTGGAACAATGATAGACACGAAATCAGCATAAATTACAAAAGGGGCTGGCAATTTGTTTCCTGTGTTCTTGAATCTACAAATACTGCCAGGTTTTGGCATCTTGATTCTCTGTAGGCCAAATGTCTTGAATGTCAGTTCATATTCTGCTGCATTTTGTTCTTTTGCAAAATGTGTTTGCAATATGAACAGAAGTACATTTTCCCATGATACTTAGTTTCGTGAGATCTCAGCAAAGACATATTTTTGATCCGAACATAGTGTCTCTCCTTTAGAAGCAGCAAATCTATATGTCAGCTCTTTCTTTTGGCAGTGACATACATAGGAAATAATGTTTTCCCCTAAAGACCATCAACATTGATAGACATCCAATGATTCAACTTTTCAAACTTGGCAATTTCTGTTATTTTGAGTGGGAAGGAAATGCCTGTAAAGTCCAGTTCTGTTTGATAGCCAATGTTCTTGCTCTCTCTGTCTACATTAGTGAATGCCAGGTGCAAAGGCGATAAAACGGCCCACATAAAACATTTATCATCTGGATTTTTTACATTTATGACAGAATGGGTAAGCACAGTCCACTTTGGGGTGAGAACATGACGAGCCCCTGCTGGTATTGAAAGTTCCCACTTTTACAATCAACTCAAGTACTTCCTTAAGGCACCAGCCAGAGCGCTCACGTACAAATTTGTCCAAATTGCTGAGCAAGCGGCTGTATACCTCTTTCCCCTTTGCTTCAATATTGTCCGAGGCAAGCACAGTCATTGTTGCACTATGGAAAGCTGGAATTGTTTTCATTTTCCTCCCATCTATCGGATTCTGTTTAATCAATCTTGCCCTGAATACCAAGTGAAATTTCAGAGCTTTTGTTTTCTGAAATTGTTCTTCGAGAGGGAAGAATATGTCATTCAAATGTGTATCTAAAAATTCCCTATCGCAATGCCTGTCACTGTCATTGTCAGGATAAAGGCCAAGATTTTCCAATAATTTTCCTATTACTGTTCGGTAAGTCTTTTTGTTTTCACAAGTCTTGCATGTGTGATTGCCAGCTCCAAAATACTTTGCTGGCAATGGGCAATTACATTGCCTACATTCTCTGCCTTGTTCACCACACTTTTGACAATAACATCGCCCCTCAACAATTGAAAAATTACAGAAATTGCATGTATTGATAGAACCTTGAAGAATTTGCCTGCATAAATCAGACAACCAGTTATCCAAGCTGGTCAATTGGAAGCTAGTGACATCATAAACAGAGCAATTTGATGTGTCCTGGGTGTCACGTTTTTTAAAAAAATGGACTCTTTACACTATTCCAACCTCCTTTATAACCTGTAGTTAATCAGTCAGCAAAAATGAAACTGAAGTTGTCAAATGGCTGCTGATGCTGTCTGGTGTAACTTGCAGAGAAAGAAAAACGCACTTACCACACTGTTACAGTCTTTTATAGATCTATACAGAAGACCTAAAATGCTCAAACACTTGCTCTTTAATCACCACAGGAAGATGAAACTGCCAATGAGAGTTGGTTGCTGCTTCTGTTCAGTTGGACAGCTTCTGCGAAATGTGTGATGTGTGAGAAATTGCAGGGCGTACTTATAGGGAAGTGATGAATGTTCCAGAACCAGGTGAGCATGGTTAAAGGAATGACCTGCATCAATCATGCTGACAAAAAGTCTCAAGAAATATAATTTTAGAGAGGGTAGTGAACATTCTAGATCCTGGGGAGCGTGAGAAAGGTTTGACCTACATCTATGAATCTGACAAGAAGCCTTAAGAACTGTAAGTTTAGAGACAAAAGAGATGAGCGCGAGAAAAAGTATGACCTGCAACAATGATGCTGAGAAAAATTTTCTTTGGAGGATATCAGAAATGGTAAAAGTTCTCAGACATATTCAATTACCTCATTAGTCTGTTTACTTCACCTTTACCCTGGTATATGGAAAAGAATACATAGAGAGACAAGAAGTACCTGACAGATGTTGTTTTTTAACCTTTGGTCCTTAACATTCAAAAACGTATTTTAACAGACATGCTGTCTAGATGTGCTGTCTATCAAGTGTCAAAATTTCAAGTGGAGTAATATGTGTCACACTTCACTCCCAGGATCTTTGACCCCCAAGGTAATTTAAGGTGCCTGTGAGAGAGAGAGAGAGAGAGAGAGAGAGAGAGAGAGAGAGAGAGAAGAGAGAGAGAGAGAGAGAGAGAGAGAGAGAGAGAGAGAGAGAGAGAGAGAGAGAGAGAGAGAAGCATTAACCCTCTTATTGTTCTGTAAAATCCAGCAAGAAATTTAAACATTTTAGCACACAAATTCCTTCCGGAACTTTAAAAATTGTTTTCCAGTATGGAAGTGATGGTCTGGTTCTATGTTCTGAATCTAGAATGTTCTAAAATAGTACTGTATAAAGCCAGTGAATTTGCTCTCAACCTATACTTCTCATTAATCAAAATGGCTACTGAGAACCTGCAATTAACAAACCTCCAGCTCAACAGTCTTAAAGGTATTCTAGCAGTACCACTTTCTGGAGAATCAGAGATGGAGACCACCAGTATGGCAAATACTGCCAGAATTCCCACCTGAGGTCCATGCCCTTGTGATCCTAAAAACTTGCGTCCCCAGCAGTTACACCAAAAAGGATAAAATGCACTCACCCGAAGGGAAGAACCTTGTTTTCCTTTTCAAATCTCCTTTTTCCCGGCCCAATGGTAACGTGACTGTTCTCGACCAATCAGATTCCAGGATTTCGGGGTCATCAAGTGCAAAGTGATCCAGAAGTCTTGTAACCACACTACTCATACAATCTATATTTTCCCTTGGCGTCGAGTTCCAGTTTTATCTATTAGCAAAATATCTAATTTCCTGTTGGTGCAAGAGTGTAATGTTAGCAAACAATCAATTCAACTCGATTCGATTCAATTCAATTCAATTCAATATTTTTTAATTTTGCAGTCCATACTCATATGACGTACTCATTACAACATATTACGCGTATACCACATTGTATTGAATATTGAATATAACAACTGTAGTCCCAGGAGTGGGCGTCATCGGACTTTCAGTTTCAATGATGAATGTCTGATGAATATGACTGTTCAACATGATTGCCTGAAGCACCATAGTTCCACACTACTTATAATCTTATGCATATCATGACAATATAGATATTTTGATCATTTCGCTGCAGCAAAATTTGGAGCAGACAAAAAGAACATTAAAATGATTTTACTTTTGAAGTAATTATATAAAATTATTGAACGGCGTTACAGTCGCCATGTAGGCTGGAAATAAATTATTCATATTGTCTTACATACATGTTTCAAACTCCAACTCAAGTACATTATTCATTAGTGTTTTTAGTTAACTTGAGAAATTCTCCAAGTCCGACAATCATCGTACCATGCAACGGGTTTGTTCACATTTTGCTGGGAGCGTTGACATGACAAAGGAAACTATGATGTGGAGCTGGTTTATACCATGCTCATCCTTCAAATTATATTTGTCAGAAGTCAACAATCGCAATATGGTATTGGGTTCTATAGATTGCCACATAACGTACTGCAGTTCTAGAAATTTCCGCACAGGACTGTTTTAAGCTATTCGTGCTAGTGCTTGATGCGCGAAAAAAAGGTATCCTGTATCATATCTGATACCAGCATCAAATTATGCAAAGTCACAATGCTATTTTTATTTCTTAATGAAGAAAATCGTTTTTTTCTAACTGGCGCGAAATCCCCCCTCCCCCGCCAAAATTTTGTAGAACTACATTGGTGGACACTGGGTCGCGACTTAAGCGGGTTCCATTATATAGGGCAGGGGGACCTGAATATAGGGGTAAGGTATCTTTATGGTTTATGTTTTTGTGCCCCTCCCCATCCCATTTGTTCAGTCTTTGAAACCAACTGTCAAAAGAGCTTAACTTATAATCCACATTAAACTTTAAATATTGGCATATAACATATCACATCTAATCCGAGCATACCATATGAAAAGTTACTCGTAATGATGGAAGTGGCTTCTGGCCACCTGAAAAAGGGTGACATTCTCTGAGTTTTGCACGGTCAACAAAAGCCATCCCTCCACTCAAATCCCCGGCTCATTCAGACTTGGAGAAGAACCTTACAACATGTGTCATCTCAAACTGTTAAGTTCCACCAGATTGAAATTTTAATCATTTACCCGAACACCTGATATAAAAAAAGTTAATTTGTACCGAGACTAAACTTTTATCATTTACGTATACACCTGAGGTGAAAAAAGTCAAAGTTCAAATGAACAAACATTATGCGCCTTTTTATTAACATAAAATTCACACAAGTCTACTTTCAGTCTGTATTCATGCTTGCATAGTAGTCTCTGTAACATTTTTCTGGAGGTGTCTATAAAATTAACACTAAGGCAGTAACTTGCCACACCATTTTACTGAAAAGGACACATGTATGCCACAAATAAACAGATAACGAAATAAAACCATGTATCTCTTTAATAAAGAATGAAGGTGCCATGATTTACTCATACACCTTAGTACGAAAACGTGTTAAGTAGAATAGCGTCACTGGTTTCATATTCACAGTTCCTCCATACTTACAAAAGTTCACTTTCAGTATGTGCATATTGCTACATATTGGAAAGTTTCTTAAATATTTTGTTTGACGTCTCCACAAATTTTACACCACAGTAACAGATGCAGCTGATTTCACTTGAAAACAAGAAGGTCGTGTGAACAGCCCGTACTAGGCTGACCTATATACTTTCAACCGAAAATAAGTCCCATCCTGTTCCTATCTTGACTCTCCCCAAGATATATCTTCACAAAGTTTCAAGTCAGTCTGTCTGACGGTTTTGGCGAAGAAGTCAAAATATGAAGTACTATTGCAATCCACATTAACTTACATTATAATAGTAATCAACATGAAAGTAAGCATTGATCAACAAGTAGCCGAACCGAAAAATTCATTTAAAATCAAGGCTACGGGACATTACCACCTATATAGCAAATGAACTACTTTTATTTACCCATCCATAAGATACATTTCTACTACGTTCCAGCACAATCTCAGTGGCTATTTAATAGAAGCCTAAAACGCCAAAATATTCATTAAAAAATATCAAATGCAGCAGCATCTCTTGAACAAATTAAAGTCTAGGGGTCCCTAGACGTGCCCCAATGCAATTTCGATCGTAGCATCTGGATTAGCACTTTTCGAAATTCTGATTGTTAAGATTTTACACCAAAAGAGAGAAACAAATGGCCAGAAAATTAATAAAAAATCCTAAAATCATTGGACCATGACCAATTCAGCCAAATTGCTCCCACCTAGGTAGATCCCACCAAGTTGGCGCGGGATCTGGCTGACGGATTTGTAGAAGTCGGAAATAGGAAGTAGGCCTACTACCGCGGTCCCCAATGACCTGCATAGTAATCAATATAGTAATGTTTGCATCAACCGAAAAGCACTTGAACTAAATTTGTTGAAAATCAATAACCTGGAGCATCATCACCTAGTGAGCAATTTTTGGACCCCCACCCTTATCCCATCATTGTCATTTTATGCCCCCTTTTAGATGTAGCTGATGTAAATTTGTGACTCCCTCCCCCCTCCTCCCAACCAAAATAAAAAAATACATATAATAGTTGGAGCCCCTTAGGGCAGCAAATGGTTAAAATTATCTCCAAAGTAAAGTTGTTCAACTTAATGTACTTACTTTCTTACTGACAGGGGTGGCTCTTGGATTTTGCTACATATTCCAACTGACTTTCTTCGGTGGGTGCTTGGTGTACCATAGTGTACGCGTGGAACAGAGCAGACATCAGCACACCTGCAGAGTTGTTTCTGGATCTTTCAAAGAATTGCAAGAGGCAGGAGCATCTTGTATGGAAGCCTTCTGCTGCGGGGGAAAGCGACCAGAGAAGATCGGAGAAGACGAGAGTCTGTGTGAAAAGGCACCTAGCGCGTGGCTGCACAAATTTATCCTCAACAATTTTGTGAAAGCGTTTATATTGCTCATCTTTGGGGTTTACCTTGGTTTTGGTATCTGGGGCGCAACACAAATTCAAGAGGGTCTGGTGTTGAATAATCTAGTAGGAGAAAATTCTTACTATAACAAATACGTGACCACAAGTAAAACATATTTTAGTAGTCGAGGGCCACTTATATCTTTTAACTTCGAGAAATCGGTGAACTACTGGGAAACTGAGACCCAGACGCAGATAATTTCGCTGTTGCAAGCTGTAAAAACATCGAAATACTGTTTTGATGATTTTGAAATAGGTCTAGGGCCATCCTGGTTGCGCGATTATCTGCGTTACCTCGAAGTTCGCAACCTAACGAACACCTCAAAGAACCAGTTCTTGTCTGTACTGAAAACAGAATTTTTGCCAAATTTTCACGTGTACCAGCATGATGTGAGATTCGATGCTGGTGAAATCACTTCATCCCGACTTTATGTTCAAAGTAGGGGCCTGAATAGTTCTGGTGAAGAAGGCCTAATGATGTTAAAAATGAGGGAGTTTGCACGGGAGTCGCCATTACCAGTGTTTGCATACACAGGTGCCTTCATCTTTTACGAACAGTACGTATCCATTATTCCAGCAACCTTACAAACGTGCGGCATAGCTGTTGCTGCCATGTTTCTCGTCGGCCTTTTATTCATCCCCCATCCTCTATCAATAGTTTACATCACCATCACCATGGTGATGATTCTGGTGGGCATGTTTGGCTATATGCACCTTTGGGGACTAACGCTGAGTGCTATTACAATGATTCAGGTGATTCTCAGCATTGGCTTTTGTGTAGATTTTAGCGCTCATATGTGTCATGCCTTCATGCAAGGAGAGGGAACGAGAAACGAAAGGGCCACATACGCCATCAGCAAAGTAGGCGTTCCCATCATGAACAGTGCCATATCCTCAATCCTGGGCATTATAATCGTAGCTTTCGCTAGTTCGTATGTTTTTCGTTCATTTTTTAAAACCATGTTCCTTGTCATTATTTTCGGGCTGGGTCATGCTCTTCTCTTTTTGCCGGTTATTCTGTCCTTAATTGGACCACCTAAGCCACTTCCAT
Organism: Hermodice carunculata; assembly: GCA_964020975.1. Lineage (NCBI taxonomy): Eukaryota > Metazoa > Annelida > Polychaeta > Eunicida > Amphinomidae > Hermodice > Hermodice carunculata. The sequence goes on along the minus strand of OZ026615.1, from coordinate 5,851,938 downwards.
CTGTGATGAAAGTGGGAACTGACGATCTGCACCAAGCCGACAGGAAAACAAAGGAAAATTTATCAGTGCAGACATCGAAGCCATCAGTAACGAGTGGCAAAGACTATTAAGTACTTGTATTTCATGACGTTCCTGATACCATATCATATGCGTTTACGGTCATTAAAAAGAACAAGAAATATAGGCTATGCTATAGGCCTAGGCCTACTTTATTGCATGCTGGGAAGCCTAAAAATCTTTCCCGTTTTCTACAAGAATTAAAGATATCATACAGAAAAAAACATCCATCGAAAGATTTCTATCCACTGTTTGTCATTATTTCTTGGATAACGATAATGACGATCTCGTTTGAGCAATTGCAAAGATGCCATTCGTGTGTACGTGCTGTATTGTCCCGAGCGACCAGCATATTTCTTCCACAGTCCCATTGGCGCCCGCGAAGTGGCGTGCGAAACAAGCACTTTGCGCTTGAGCCGCATCCGGCCTATTTCTATGGTGGCTCAATGGTGTCAACCAACAGTAATTTTCTATCTTAAAAACTCGTAAGTACGAGATAAAAAAAACTGTTGGTTGGCACCATTGAGCCACCTTACTTTTCAATGCATGCACGAAAACTGTTAAAGTCATTTAAAGGGAAATCATGAAAACATGTGCTGAAGCAGACATTTCGCATCACTTCCTTCATATCGCTATACCAACATTGTGACTAAAAAGCAGCGTTTGTTCGGTGAAATAACTTATTGTGCGAAGAAGACCATCGATCAACATGATAGGCTGCTTACAGTGCATATCGAGCTCATTCAATGACTCTTCCACGGCTCATGTCCACCTTTTATTCACTATGCGTCTTTTTCCTTTGGTATAGCTGATGTGGGATGTTTCTCCGTCAAAATCTAATAACGGACGAAAAAGTGTTTGCTTCACATTTATCTCGCGCGTTTTGGAGTTTCATCGGGGAAGAGTATCCCTGTTAGACAGACAGACAGAGATGGATGGATGGATAGATAGATAGATAGATAGATAGATAGATAGATAGATAGATAGATAGATAGATAGATAGATAGATAGATAGATAGATAGATAGATAGATAGATAGATAGATAGATAGATAGATAGATAGATAGATAGATAGATAGATAGATAGATAGATAGATAGATAGATAGATAGATAGATAGATAGATAGATAGATAGATAGATAGATAGATAGATAGATAGATAGATAGATAGATAGATTTAGCACCCATGGAAAGTAAATACAGAAAGTAAAATACAATAGGCCAAAAAAAGCAGTTAAGGGGCTTGGACTGCCCACAAAAGTCACAGGGACTTATTTCCAGTGGGGTCCGTCATAACAACATTAAAGCAAGAAAAATGAGCAATCTATTACTAAAATACAAATAACTATACAATATAAAATCTAATAAAACACTGTACTGTTAATGCACATAAAGGAGTAAACTACTCCATCTTTTAGTTCAGATGCTTCTTTAAATTAAATATAAACATGGATTTTGACTGGTAGCTTTAATCTTATTTGGTAATATATTCCAGGATACTGTTGATCGAGAAAAAAAGGTTTTGTATTCAGCTGGTCTGTTACATGGAATAAAAAAAAACTATAATCACTTGACCAAGTGTTATGTGGATGTAAATCTGACACACGAGTGAATCCAGAATTGTGGTAAGATGGACATCTTTCGTAACAGATGTTGTGAGCATGATTAAGTTGAAGTTGAGATGCCCTTGAATCAACATCTAACATTCCAAAGTTCCTTAATTCTGTTGGGCCAATGTGGCTTCTTGAATCTAATTGCAGGATATAATATATATATTTTTCTATTTTTTTTTTTTTTCATTTTTCTTTTGGAACCGAAAAGGATGCATTCTGTTTCACCACAGTCCATAGACAGCCGATTGTCAATTAGCCAATTGTTGATGTTTTCCAGTTCGGCACTTGGCATGTTTGATATAACTTATGGGTCTTTTCCTGAAACCAGAAGTGCATAATCATCTGCATGCAACAGCGGTTTGCATGAGGTGCTTATCTGTGTCATTTATGTAGCACAAGAAGAGCAGTGGACCCAAAATACTGTCTTGGGGAAGACCGCATGTAATGTTTCCAAACTCTGAAAGAACACCATTAGTGGATACTAATTGGCGTCTGTTGGATAGGTATGAATGGAACCAATTTACAGATCCTACACCCATGGCCTTCAGTTTGTGACACAGTATATCATGATCCACACTGTCAACTGCCTTTTGAATGTCAATCAAGGCCTTTCCTGTGTAATTTCCCTGAGCTGACTGGCAACAAATGTAGTCCAAAAGATGAATCAGGCAAGTATCGGTTGAGAAATGCTTGCAAAAACCAGATTGAAAGACATATAATAAGTTCTTCTCTTTTGGGTTACGTTCAAGTTGAGTATAAACCGCTCGTTCAAGTATTTTGGAGAGGATACATAATATAGCCATGGATCTGTAGTTTCAAACTTCTAATTTTGATTTTTTTCTTAAAAAGTGGGTTTACACGACCTAATTTGAGCTCGTTAGGAAAATTTCTAGTCGAAATAGATAAAATTGTTAGGAAAGTGATTGGTAGTGATAGATGTTGTGCACCATGTTTTAAAAAACGGGCTGAGATTTCATCTAAACCTGTACTTTTTGATGTACTAAGATTTGAAAGTTCTTTCAAAATAAATGAGTCACTGACTGAAGATGGAAAGAATCTTCAACCACACCCTTATTTTTGTAGAGCACTCTGAATTTTGATGAAAAAAATATCATACATTCCGTCAACTAGGTTTGTTGCTACATAAGTGAAGAAATGATTTATATAATTGGCAACCCTATAGGGTTCATGCATAAGTTTCCCATGGACTTCCAGTAAAATGTTTGGTTTACCTTTCCCTTTATCAAAGTGGCCCAACTTTTTCGAAGTGGACCATAACTTTTTGGGGTTGTTTTTAATGGTATTGAGTTTTTTCCATAAAGTAATTTGTTTTAGTCTGTTTTATATTTCTTTGCACTTTGTTTTCTTAACACGCAGTCATATTTCAATGCATTGCTCGGCAGTTGTCGGTAATGGAAGTACTTTTTGGTTATCGTCGGCAGCCTGAATGGAGAACCATATTTGGATGGATGACCCGGTTACCTAGAATGAGTTTCAAAATATGGATATTATCGTTAAGTTTGACTGATTCGTACGGCGGAAATATCAACACACATCAAATTGAGCCAATCGGAGGAGAGTATCTGTGTGTGTGTGGGTGGGGGGTGGAGGTTACTTCCCCATATTTTTGGTGGGGGTGAGCGACTCGACCTTTCAAAAACCCATCCTTTGTTAGGGCACTCTTCCACATGAATGATACCTTGATTGGGGGGGGGGGGGTTAAAACAGAAATAGTAGAAAATATGGTCCCAAATTGGCGAGAAAAGTGCTCCAGGAAGAAAATTTTGACCTTTGTTAGGGAAATATTTCCATATTTTGGGTCATAAAAGAAAAATTACCCTTTTGGGGGAATTTTTGGCACATACTGGACCTTTTTTAAGAGGAATATTGCTGAAAAGAGGGGCCCTCTGTGCGGCACATACCCCAGTATCGTCACTAACGGGAGTAACCCCTCTGGATTTGAGCATACCAAAATACAACAGACTTTTTGTTTTTCCCACGATACCAACCTTTCCAGACATTTGTACACAAATATGGCCCTACGCCACTGAAGGATTGGCAACAACCATGCCTTCCTTCGTCGGACAGGGGCTAATCTTGGCATTCCTGAAGCCCGGGTCCACTTGACGACCAGCAACTTCACTCCATATGTTGTAGGCCCACAGCTTCATATTCAGCGCACGCCCATTCTCTTCTGGTTTCCCGTCCCAATCTCTGTCTTTTTCATCTCAAAGCTATTTTATCCGTTTAAATAACAACATTTAATATTTGTGGACAACATTTAATTTCGATAGTCGTCGAACTTTTTTTAAGGAATGAATTTACTTTGATGGCATTTCCTTTCATCAGCCAAGTGAAAGAGACAGGAAAAAATATCACAATTGCTAACATCGGGCAAAAAAAACATTTACACAAATCAAACTGAGTACATTATTGCTATTTCCAATGAAAACAAACAGTTCATTATCATTTTCACCTACTTTCACTCCATTGTATATTGAAAACTCAGTTTTGCAACTCCTGTTTGTGATATATGGTGTCTTGATGTCACAGTGACCAGTAAAACTCTGAAAAATGCAAGTGGTGGTAAAACTTATTCTCGTACTGTTATTAAGAATGTGCGTATAAAATAATTTCTTTTGGCGGTATATAAAATTGCCTTGCATGCATGTTATAAACATTGTTGTTTGATTTAGTACTAAAAAGTCTTGGCATTTTCCCAAATTTTGCACACAGTGGAGAGTAAACCTGAAAAGACCTGGTGGTGATAAAAATATTCAGCTGAATTGGGCAAGTTATTTACAATACATGTTTAAAGCCATTCGTTTTTTAGTATTAAAATTGTCTTGTATTCATTTTTGTTTGTTTGTTTGTTTCTGTTTTTGTCTGGGGTGGTGAGACCGTTGTCGCGTCCCACAGGATTGCGTGTGCTCTAGCTTTCGATCCAACAAGCCAATTCCTTGCCGTAAATACACATGCCCACATGGATATGAAACGTTCACGATGTAGTTTGTTGTTGGCATTCGGGAGCTCCCACTGGCTGGCCGGTGACATATGTTTTTCGTTGTTTTTTTTAAACCATGTTCCTTGTAATCATTTTCTGGTTGGGTCATGTTCTTCTGTTTTTGCCAGTTATTGTGTCATCAATACCGCTTTCACACTACACAGGGGTGCCAGTCTATACGGTATTCGATACCCCTAAATACCTTCTGTATTCACACTACACGTCCATGTGGACACTCTTCAACTATAGGGTATCGAGGCACAGAAATACTGCGTCTCGATACCGAAGCTGCTGCGACAAGCAGTAACCTTTATGGGGCAATAAAAATTAGATACTCCCACCCCCCCCCCTTATTAGTGACAACCTAACGCAGAACTGATACCGCAGTTGTAATAAGTCACAGAATACACATGCACTGGGACAACCTGGTTATCGGTCAATACTGGCGCTGATACCGCAGCTACATGGGGGAATAGTGTGAAAGCTAAGGAGTATCGAATACCGGTGCAGCACCACCAGTTTACTAGTGAGAAACGTGGTGGGGAGCTGATACTGTATCTGCTGCCGAATCACCCAATACCGGATTGACCAGACCCCTCTATAATGAGAAAACGGTGACACCTCAACAGAAAGTGGGAGATAGGCCTGACCCGGGTACTAAGCCAACGGGAAACAAATGACTTTTTTTTCAGTGCAGACATCAAAGCCCTCAGTAATGGGCCTATAACTCGTGACAGAGACTATTAAGTAGGCTTACTCGTATTTCTTGACGTTCTTGATATATTATATGTGTGTAAAGTCATTGAAAAGTAAAAGAAGTTACTTAAAACATATATTATATTACATTATATTATATTATATTAGCATCAGAGTCATAAGAAATAAATAGTAACACACGCCACCTGATGACAGACTGTGACCAGGTCTGTAGCTGTTTATTTGCGATACCACTACCTGTTATGAATGATTTAACGTTGCTATATATATATGTGTGTGTGTGTGTGCGTGTGTGTGTGTGTTATGGTAGAAGGCTCCCTTAGGTCGCTATTATGAAGAGGATACATCCCAAGTTCAAGGGATTTATCTGGAATCCGGCTTTTTTTAAATCCCGGAGCGAAGCGTATGGATTTAAAAATGCAGGATTCCAGATAAATCACGAGAACAAGGGATGTATCCTTTTGATACCATGCCTTCTTTGTTTTCATGAATATAAATGCATTTTAAAATGTATTCACCAAAGCAAATCAGTCCTGTGTTGAAATTTAGCCACGGAAATTAAAGCAGGGATATATGTGTAAGCAGGTGACATATATATCCCTTGAGAAAACAAAGGAGGCATGGTATAAAGTATCATACGCTGTTTTCTCTGGCGCACAGCCACGGGGCTCCATGTTATATCTTTGAGCATGTTTGCTATGCCAATCAGCCGGGCTGGCCCACCCGGCGGTTTTGTTGCCGATTTGCCTGAACGCCGCTGAAGTTGATGTCGAGCATTCAAATGCTTCCATACCTCATACTGCACTTTCGTCTGTGTACACTGACAAATATGAGTGTATGACACTGCTAGTAAAGACAATGTCTACTTTGTCATAGTGAAATACCTGCCCATTTCAACACGACGTAGACACAGTATCAGTCGAGTTACGATTTCACCCCGGAGTAATTCAATCTTTGGAAATACAGACGAACAGAGCTACCACCTTCTAGTTCACACAATGGATTACAAACATATATGTTCTATACACCAAAATGTTCGTTTACATCAAATAAACACCAGAAAACATACGCATTTATAGGAATTATTTTTAGCAAATTGCCATGGCAACCAGCTCTGCGCAGTGCTACTTGCAATATCATTGCGCGCACACACTGTTGACTCCAGCTGAACCACTGTGTATGGTGGTGCCAGGTGTACATACCTTCATATTATTTATGTCGGCCCAAAGTATACATTGTTTTCCATTATCAAGCCAAAATCTGCCTTTTCGGTAGCAAAACTTTTTAAGATACGACCCCTTGCATCCATAGGCCTCATATTGTATTGGCACTCTCCAATTATGTTACCTCAGCACAGGCATAATTATCCCAGTGGAACCTTACTCGCTCTTAGATCTTCTGCGCTTGCGCGTGAAAAGGGAGCATGAATTTTTTTGTTGCCCACGACTGACAATACATACGACATGGCAGAATACGAAAAAAGTCACACCACATTGAATAACAAGGAAACTTCAAGTTTCCATTTTACCCAATTATACTTTGGACAGGACAGATTGGATTTAGAATACGACGGATGAACTAATGCATATTGACGACGCAAATACCAAATAACAAAAAAATGGGAATTGCATGTTCCATACATCAAAATGTGAAAGGAATAATATGACCAAAACATGCGTTCTGCAAGATGCGCACTGCAAACTGCATACTGGAAACTGTGTTCTGCAAATGGTCCACCGCTTTTGCGTGGCTGGTCACATCCTGTTGCAAAAGCAAGCTTTCATAAATTGCACTGCACACAGGATACTAGAAATGAAATGTCAAGTTTAGCAGATTAAAACTATTTTGAAACATCCAAGTTGAATATGTAAATGTGTAATTATGGTAATTGCATAAAATGTAATCGAATCTTGCAAATGTCAGTGTGAAAGTTAGTAATATAAATTTGCACATAGTCATAATGGCATAATTCAAGGTTGAAATTGTATAATTTTCCTCATATCGTTGTATTTGCAATAGTGTGATTTCACCCATTGCCCATGGCATCAAGCATTACTTTAATTGCATGTAAAAACCTGTAGAAATTGTTTGAACTTATACCACAATACATACTTACAGAAAACAGAAAAGCAATCTCAAGTATTTCAGAGTATGACCTTATGATTTATATGTTACCTTGTTATACTGTTACCAGCATATAGTGATGTTTCTACCTTGAGATATTTCCGTAAAGTGGAGTTTGATATCTTTAGATCATGGCGAACATCAAGCTCTTGTGCCAGCCTCCTGACCGACATAGATTTCTTCTCCTCCATTGAGGCATGAATGCATCTTCTTATGACTTTCATTTCAAAGACATCTAGTTTCCATGTACGGCCCCTTTGCTTCTTTTTGGCTGTTTTTTTATAATGTAGCATTGTCTATGATGTTTAAAGTGGCGTCGTTCTTTCTTATCACCCTGGCTGAGTATATTGAATGCAGCATATTACGGAAATGTTTTAATCACACACACACACAAACACACACCCCACACTAAACCCCACACACAAATATCGTTTGTATCTTTTACAAGTATTCTTTCATAAAATTATATCAACAAAGGTAAGGAGTTATCAAGAACAGGTAAGACACCAAAATACCTTTGCATGGCCGATTTTGAGATTTTAACGTTTATTACAAGATGAATGACCTTTCTATTAGTTGTCAAAACTTCAAGCTACTAACTAAAGTAGAAATATGATAAAAACGCCAAAAATCACACAGGCATGTGGACATCCGAACGTCCATGTATCATTCTTTTGGTTTCAGCTGCCAAACGGAACAATGCCACCCGTCAATCATACTTAACAGCATGTCACGTGGCTGCAGGTAGCAACGGCCCATGGCAAAATGAGAGTGGTGTCATGGCGGCAATGCGAAATAAGGCGGCATGCCGAAAGTATGTTAGTGGGCAGGGAAAAGATGGAAACATGCTAACATATTATAGCCTAGGTGGTGTACTTTATAGTTATCTTGTTTGTTTTGCGTTCTAATGAAGGGAGACTTTAAATGTTCAAAAGGAGCGGGAATTGTCAGACGATGTCCCTTCATAGGCCATGCCGTGATGGATTTCCCGAGTGGTCCTGCACACCAAAGACAGGCTGGGGAAAAACTGGCACCTTAATCAACAGTACCCACGTACATAATATTTTATCGAAACCAATGGATGAGGAAATAAAAGTAAAAATAAAACACATCTAAATAAGCATAAACGTGAACAGCAGAGAAAACACACAAAATAGCGTTACTAAACTCAGGTTGGAAGGAGAAATGAAAGTCATTGAGAAAATAACAACAAAGTAATAACAAGCTTACTGAGTAAAGTGTACAGACAAGTCTAGCAAGCTAACTACATAAAGTATACAGATAGGAGTAATTACAATAAAATACTATCCCTAAAAACGGGATGAAGAGGTAGCGGACGGAAGACAAAACCCGCCATCCGTGCACTGACCACTAGCAGCCGCAGACCGCCCCACCGAAGCAAGGCAACACAACTTTCGTTGCGAGGCTTGAGGTCACGGGGTCCGAGGTGCCGCCTCCATGACGTCACACTTTGATGTTTACTACGTTTTGTACAAATATCAGCTCAACTTGAGTATATGGTATTGTTTCAGAGGCAAATGATCAACATTAAAGGCCTTTGAAGCTTGTTTTCTCAGAAAGGATAATAGGACGAGAACCCCACCTAAGAATGGTTGTTTCAAGAAAACGGCTGGGCAAAATTTAATCCGGTTAACGGCTTTTGATTTTCTAATGTTTGAACTGCACAAATGATTCAGCGAATTTCTAAATTTTGCTTCGTTCTTTTTCTATGAAATGAAGAAAATGAGCATCCTAAAAATCAAAGGGGAAATTGAAACGTCAAAGGTTGGATAACAGAAAAACGGAACCAAACATACAAAACGCAGGATAGGTTTTTGTTGCCAATATGTCAGGATTAAGCTGCAAGTTAAATTATGATTTTATCACAAATAATTAGTGACTTATATCGACATTTATGAGGTGGGCGCTCTGCGGTCAACTTTCAATTGTTTATTCAACAATTAACATCACAGACACCCAAATATGGAACGTATAAATTCTTTAGAGTATGACGATAACACACATATATGATATGTTATCTTAACGCAAATACATTTTGAGCTAGGATTGACTAAAGTGGGATTTATTGTTGGTGTCTTACCTGCCCTTAAATATTTAGTGGAAGACAATAATTTAAATTAAAGCATTGAGACTGGGTGTAGGCGCGTGAGCGGGTACACTAGTGGTATGGAACATCCACAAATGGAGCTACTACTAAGTACATGTTATTTCATGACAGAACAATTTTTAACATGTAAATATGATTTCGCACATTACCTTAAATCAATCTGGTTCATTTTGTGGCCGTCTTATTAGATAGGCCTAATTCTAAGTCCTAATAGATAAATGCATTATCAATTAAAATTGTTTTATAAAGAGGGGTATAAGGTCTAGATGCAACTGAAGTATACCTCTCAAACCATTTGATATCACGCATTAGAAATATTCATCGACTTTAGTTACGCAACTGCACCAATGTGCGCTTATGAAAGCTTTGGCATAAACTACCAGATTAACAGCTCCAAAATAAGCACAAAACACACACAACGCAACGCACGTGCTGACAAACTTTTCTAAGATGCATTCAGGGGAGAGCAAGGTAACGCCTGCCTGGTTGGGAAAGAGCGCTGCCACGTTTTTACCACTTTTAGAGATGAACAGGGCTTCGTTTCAAATTTTTCTCGTTATTTTTAAGCTTGTAAAATTTTGATTCATATCTTTTATTACCACGTATTAATACTATAAAATAAAAAGATGCAGTTGTCATAGAGAGTGAGGGATTAAGGAAAAAAAGGGAAAGATAGAGATGGCTGGGGAGAGTTGTTTTTTTTTTTACACCATGGTTCCCTACATTAACTGGTCAGCAATTACAGCTTTCAGGATGTATAAGACAATCTGTGTCTTAAACAATCATCTATGTGGTTATTGTCAGAGATGCTAGTGTTCGTGTTTTTATACTCTAAATGAAAACATTCTCCATTTGCAAACAAGGTTTGTGGTATATATTACACGCTTTCTTCAATGTTATATTTCAGGGCCTTGCTAATTCAGACATTTTGTTTCAAACTCACTAACATGACTGTTTTGTAGTGGGTCAGAAATTTGATATTAACACGGCCAACTCTACTAAGGTGCACGGAATCAGGTACGCAATTGGGTGGTCTCTTGGCGAATGTATTTATCAGCTTCTATGGAGACATCACACGTACGTGAACCAAAGAAACTCCACACCATGCTTTACAACTGACTATAGTATTTATCAGCACTGAAACCGCATCGCATAGATCTACATACGATTCGTTTCTAATGGCATAAGCTACAAGTTGAGCTCGTAAAATGAAATGTTTACACCAAATTGAACTTTTAGAAATTTATTTTTCAATCATCTGTATACAGATGTTTTATTCTTTTCTTTTAAATGTAGACCAAAAACGGAACATATATTTCTATAATGATACTTTATACTCACACCCCAAGCACAAACAACGACTTCATATAAATGTTTTAAACTTATAAAATATTTTTAAAGTTTCAACAGATTACATCTTTGTCATTTTTTCTTTATTATGTCATAGCTAAGTTACCTGTACACTGTGGCCCTGCTGATCTTCAACAATCCGCATACTCTGTCTAAAAATTCGCTCCGAACGAATTTGTAAATTTCCAAGAGCTGCCTCAAGCTTGTAGAATTTGCAAGTACTATACATCAATTGATTTGTGTCTATTTCGATATGGATAAAAGCAAATTAGTTCTACTTGAAGTTTAATGAACCACCAATTGCGGACGCCTAGTACCCTCCGGCCAAACAAGCAATTCGTCCAAATACCAAACGCTCCCGAGCTAAGTTCCATGTGATATGCACGTGAATTATATTGCCTCCCTCAGAGGCATAAAAAAATTACGTTCCATTCATTCTAAGTAACGATTTCATGATACAATAACAAGACTGAAACAAAGGTACTCGTATATGCATTTTATTCATTAATTGTCTTCCACATTAAATAAAATAAAATAAGATAAATAAGAAGGTCCCATGAGCCTTCTGAAAAAAATAGAAAAACAATACTCCCTATGAACATCCGGGTTATTTCATATGTAGACGACGAGCCCGGGCGAAGTACAGTGCGCTGACGCTGGTAAAATGTGTGGATTTAGCTTCCATGTGGTGGGGATGACTAAGTGGATTCTGCAAGGAGCCAACCAAATTTGATAAGGTACCAAATCTTGACCGAACATACACACTTACTTCAGTTTTCAGACGTTAGGGGATATTTTAACTGTCTCAGATTTGATGGACAGACTATAGTTGTACACCATTGCGGTAGTAAAATGTAGAAGCATGTCAGGTGTATTCGGACGGAAGCAGTACTCGGACATAAGTATTCATGAGCTCTTATATCAGCATAAACGCTGACATGTTTGTCTCACTTGCGAGCCAGGTTAACTAACAATGGGCTTCTTGCATACGACATCGCAAGAAGGCAGGTTACAAGGTTAAAGTACGGTTAAAAAATACCAAACAACTCCTCAAAAGTTTGTTGTCAGAAATACTGTTGTGTCATTGGTGTTGCTAAGAGACCAGGGAACGTATAAAATGCTATTTGTTTATTAACGCTACATTATTTCCATTGTAGGCTTACATCATCACAGATCGTCGGCATCTGTGCCCCCAATCTTGACGTGTTCGATGGTCGCGTGCTTTCATACTGCAGTATATAATATTGTACCGTAACTGGAGCTTCTTTGAATGTTTTTGTTGTTTTTCTCTATCCTGTTTGAATACTTTTGTCCGGACAGCAAACATTTTGTGTTTGTATCAGGGGGCCCAAAAAGGACTTGTGATAGATACCACAGCCTAACCCTTTCTGTGTTCGTAGCATTACTTTTACATATTTTGTTATATGAGTGTTTAAAGTAACCCGCCTTAGGGGCTACTTTGAAAACGTGTACATTTTTGCCATAAACAGGTTAGTAGTCTCAGCTGTTAAATGAAAAAGATGGCACACTTTAAAAAAAAAACAGGAGCATGTTAAGATCATTGTCATCAATAAAATCAATATAATAATAAGTTAAACTAATGTTTTTTTTAACTCATGATATATGTTGATGGTACCTTTTACTTCACAAATGAAAGATTTTGTCAATAAGTGGGGTACTTAAGCACAAAAGAATAAAGTCATTGTTATAAGTGAGAACAAATAGAACATCACTGTACGGTATTTATTGAATCATGTTTTAAAATACAGTATCAATGTTTTGTAACATTAAGGGAATAAGCTGTTTAAGATTTAAAGATTACCTTGTCTTCATTTTGACAATTTGAATTATGTACTGTAATTGATTAACAATAAAACATGGGAACAGTAAGAAACCTATTATAGATAATTTGTGGATACTTTTGCAGCGCACAATTAAACCGATATTTAAAAAAGGCATTTGAATGTAAGCTGCTGTATGAAAATCCCTGCATCAGCTTTGTAGATCTATATGCTCACATTAAATAAATGAAGAAAAATTAAAGATTATTACACCTATAAATAGTAATATCCAGATCTGTGTGGATATATTAAGTATCATGTGTTTGCAACAAACCTAAATGTTATTTGGCAAATCAAGTAGACCCATAAGTTCAAATTTCTACAAATTTCAAATCTTTTGATCACAACCTTCAGGAGTACTTTTTATATAGATTTGCTACAATGTTTTTCAATCAATGAGACTCAAAAGGTATCAGATCCATTAAAATAATTTTTGGACCTTTACCTGTCTTTAAAATGAAATTTAAACAGATACTGTGAAATGTTTCCGGTGTTGTGATGGGGCAGAAGTGACTTAAGTGGCTGGTATTATTGCCCCCTCGGGGAGTGCGGGATGTAATATTGGGATGAGAATACATATTGCCCCCCCCCCCTTTTTGACACAGCTTGAAATCATAGCCAGCTCCCCCCCCCCACCGAATGTCTCGCGAAACACGCCGCTGCAGCTTTATGTAGGATATATGACTATGTTTCATTAGGCTTGATATTTGTCTAGCCAGTTTGAGTAAACTTAATAACATGGTTTCAGTATACTCCATGGACCAAAAGTGAAAATTTTAGATAGTACAAGGTTGTATTGGTGGCTTCATGAAAATTTTAATTTTTTTGGCACTAAATGGTGCATTTTGTGTATTACGGGCTAAATTATGTTTTGTGATCCCCCTCCCCCCATATGGAGATGGTGACATTTTCAGACCCTCATGTCTTGGGATAACAAAATTTTGTGCTGCCCCCCCCCCCCAATATGCCGAGCCCCCCACCCCCTCCCCTGCAAATAATGCCAGCCCCCTTATTTCCTATGTACACATGCATGCATCCATGCATTAAAACACACATAAATGAGCTTGGGAAAGGTGATTTATGTTCCATTATAGAAAAAGGCATTAGCATATGTATTTAATTCACTTATTCCAAGATACATCATTTAAACAAACAGGTCTAGTCAATATTGAAAGTTCAAAGTGGCCCCAAATTAGCCCAAGGGATTACTATGAACGTTCAAAGTAACCCCCATAATTTGACGGGCACTGACAAAAATATATCAGTATTGCCTAAGAAAATATGAAGCAAACTTTTAGTGATAAATTCACAAAAACTTGCTTTGGATGTCAATTTACATTTTGCATTTAAAGACGTTTTGTGTAAATATATAGTTACTGCTGTGTTGACAAAAGTTCGTCTGGTATTGCAAATCTACTTACCAGCGGTATACATGTTTAAATTTGGTGTTGGACCAAGATCTTTAGAGCAGTAACAGAAGGATACCACAAATAAAATCTGTAAAACTTATGATGAAACTTGACATATTAAAACACCTGCAAATATTATGTATAAGGGCTGTTCCAGAAAATGTCCGTGGTCTGGTGGGTGGGAGGCAACAAATTTGAACCACCCCCATACCCAGGACAGAGTAACTTTCTGAACCCCTTACCCCTAGGACAAACATAATTCTGAAACCCCAAATACCCAGGACATCCTTATAGTATCTCAGCCCCCATACCCTGGACAGATCTTAAAACCTACACCCCCATATCCAAGGCATACATGATGGTTCAGAAAAAAAAGAGCTCGATTTTTTAAAGATTATAGAATATATTACTACATAAGATGAACCAAAATACCCTTGGTATAACAGTTCCCGAAACACTATATTTATAATAGGTTTTCCTTGGTGTAAGAAATTTGTTTCTCTAGCCAAAGAACACCAGGGGGCAGGTATTAAATACATTTACATACAAAAGGTCTTCATAGTTGCATTGGACCTGCTCATTGTGCTGGTGAAATAAAATATGTTGAAACCAAATATATACTTTTTTATTCATAAACAGATCAATGTTGCTATTTAGTGGTCAGTTTGTTGTTGAATACTCTTTCAATGGAGATTAAACAATCTGTGCAAGACAATTACTACAGCATATTTTATATCAAATATTTTAAAGTTGAAAATAAAGATATGTCAATAGAAAGAAGTTTTTGTTTTTAAATTCCGAACTTATCAGTTATAAAAGAGAACTAAATTTTGAGATTTGGTCCCCCATGAGACTGAGCAGTGGGTAAAGGGTAAATGCAACTCATCCCGGAGGCAGGCCTGGACATAATTCAGAAAACTACTTCACCTCCACTTTTCAGAGATGCCAGTGCCTCCTGGGCAAAAATACACAAGAGGGTTGAGGGTTGAGATTTAACATATCAAGCCTGCTTTAATCCATTTGTAATATAGATCTGCATCATTTTTTCTACAGAAAGCACAAAAATACGGATTTGCATATAAACATGGAAAACTGGCATTTCTTAAAATTAATATTAAAAAAAAACTGCAGATCACTTGAATGTAAAAGATATTACTGCTTTTTTATACAGGGCCTGACATTAAGGACTGTCCTATTATCTGGGACAAGCAAATTTTCTGACAGGACTAGTAAACATTTTGAGCTTGAGATTTAACTCATCATTTGTCCAAAACTGGGACTAAAAGGGTATAAACAAATAAAAAAGAAATCCCTAATTTCAAACTATGGAATATCTCCAGCACTGTTGAAATGGACTTCAGCAAATGTCTGCATCTCAGCTGTGATTTCTTATAATCATGCATGGGTAGTATGCTCCAGTGGGAAGTTTGGACCAATGGGAGGCACACTGGCCGTTGTGCTTTCACTACATGTCAGGGCTTGACATAAAAGGATTTTCATTACTTGTCACACGTAACTTTTTCTCCAAGTAATGGGTTAAATTTCTATTCAGCTCAAAATTATACATGTCTTGGTTGAAAATTTACTTGTCCTGGAGAGTAAAGCTTGCCTTATAAATATCAAGCCCTGTTGTACTTCATAACACATGAGAAGCAATAATTGTGCAGTTTTTTAATTTATATGTGAATCTGAACCTTGTCTTGAGATGGCTTTTCTGGAGGACTTGCAGCAGAAAAGGCAGAAGAGACTCCATCTGTTTGTCAGATTTGTACAATTTATCAAAGCACGACACAAAGGTGAAAGCTTACTAAAATGAAATGACAAAATTTTTAAATATCAGAATATATATATCTTTGATAAAATCATAAAGTGACAACCAAATACTAGCCAAAGACATTATGAATTACAAATAAAATTCTTAGTGTAATGTAATACCATTTCAAGCCAGAAAGGCTTAATTTGTATTTTGTAATAGGCCTAAAACAGGACTTCAATATAACTGCTGTTTTGCATTGACATCTTGTGTCAGTGAGCAAAAAAGAAACTACAGTGGTACATGTTGTATGCAACCACTGCCGTGAGCAGCCACACTGCTTTTTGTGGTCACCTTGCTGGGACACAAAAATCAGTTTCTTTGTCAAGCAACCTGCTGTGACAGGTCACCTGCTGTATGTGGCCACCTTTTTTGGCAGAAGGGGTGGCCACATACAGCAAGTACCACTGTACCATGGATCAGGGCAGATCGATGTATTCAACATGGCCAAAAGTATATATTTATTAATGGTAAAGTAACAGGTAACTTCAGCACATAAAAAAACGTAGAAAATTTATGTCCATACTACATACCTTTGAAATGCAAGGGAACCCTAAATTAATTAGAAAATAGCCACATCTTTGTTTAAAAAGTGTTAATTTAGTATGATTTACAAATATACGATACTGAAAGTGCCCTCGTTCATGGTTGGTGGTTCATCTTTTGTCCACGAGGTGTCAAACCAGGACCTTTTTCTCAATTAAATTAAAATCAACCCAAATTTCCATTTTTTCCAAGCCTAGAGTCTGTGCAAACCACTGCTATTGGGTGCAAACCGTTTTTATACCTACCTTCAAAATTAATACAATGCTGTGCAGCTGACAGTGGACTGGTCCTGATGTTTGTTTAATGTGCTGATATCGTATTGTATGTAATGCTGTGTATTTTATGTATTCTATGTATATGTCTTGAATTGTTACACCACGTTAGCACTTCGTTTGGTACCAATAAGTGGTCACTTACGTGGACATGACATGAAAATCCTTTCAACTTCGCAGCCATTCTGATCTAGTGTGACGTCACGAGTGGGACAGCGAGTGACTTTTGACTTAATTTTGGTGGGGATTTCACTCTTCACTGGTAATTTAGTTTGGTACAATTTAAATTTAAGGTCATTACTTTTTATTTTGTGTGTCGGATTTCTCTTTGACTTGCAAGAATAAATATTTTTTTGAATTGGATTGCATACTGATCTTGAGATTTTCAAAAAATGATGGTCATTGATCACATGTTGCTTTAAAATCTGAATTTTCTTTCACACAAATCACGGAACAAATTTAGTATTGGCAGTGATTTTGTGTTTGATTTGACATAGATCTTTGAAAATCTCTATTCCAAATTCACATATATATGTTCTAATTTATTGTCAACTTAGGTTTTTTTTCTTTTTAGTCATAGTAGAGATTTTTTGTCTTCACTTTGTCTGTGTATTATGCGTGCAGGTTTGTGTGTGTGTGTGTGTGTGTGTGTGTGTGTGTGTGTGTGTGTGTGTGTGTGAATATTTCATAGTGAGAGTACTATTGGACGGATGTATGTCTGTCTAATTGATAAAGTGGGATAATTAATAAGTCCTCTCATTTTGTAAGCAATTTGTGAGTCTTCGGTTTGAAAGGTCAAGTTGACCTACTGATTTTATACTTGTTGACTCCATTGTGTCTGGCTTCAAAATTCCCGCCATTTTTAACTGAATTCTAGTTTGTGGAAATTAGATTTGTTTTCTTTTTCTGTGTCTCTATCTTGTACATTTACATTCTATATTGTTTGTAAAAATTACAGAATATATTTCATTATTCAATTTTGGCAATAATTACAAAAAAAATGTTGTTTTTCTCTTAAATGTTGAAAAAGAGGAAGAAAGCATACATTGACTTTTGGTTCTCTCAAGTAATGACTCCAAATTCCAGAATTTTAATAGTTTTATTTTCTTGAAGAGGACTGAGTGTATGTGTGGGATTTACATGTACTGATCTACATGAACACATTGTGTCAGCCCAGTGTTCCCTATTGTTTCATGGCCTACATGACTGAAGAAATGCACATTTGTTGTGCATACACACTTGTTTTCGACCCATGGTAATATTATTCCTTGGCTTGTTATTTATTCTGCTGTAGGGGTATACTTGACACTGGTTGATTTTCACACTCAGAGATCCAGTGTGGGAGCCTTAGTCAAAGCTGAGTACAATTCAGATTTGACTTATTGGTGAATTTATTTTACAATTTTGGCCCTTTGGAAATAAATCACAATTTATTTTCATAGAGCTCAAGTAAATTGTGATATCGAATAGAATCAACTTCTTTAAAGTGGTTATTCATTAATTATATACGTATTAGTGAATTATTATAACTACGAATATAAGAATCAAAATGGCTCCAATACCTAAGGTCCAAATTAGCTCGTTCCGTCGGTAGCCGCTAAAGTGCCAGGGTTTTTTCCCGGGGCACCTTGCAGCAAGTTAGGTCGTTTCAATATAGCAGCCATATTGCGCCATAGTTAAAGTACAGGGAAATGACATCGCAAAACTGATCGTTACTTTCCAACGTACTACGGAAGTATTTACAAGCTACAATGACAGTCTATAATTGAAGACATTCATATTTAACTGCGATCCTGCTCACTCCCTGTGTTGCTGGGGCAACACACTAATGCTTCCACCATGATCAGGGCAGATTTGTATTATATACTACATAAACATCCATAAATAACACCTTTTCAACCAAAAGAGAGCCTATTTCTAATTATGTTAGGCATCCTTTATGTTTCAAATATATGTTAATACATTTTCTTAAGATTATTGTGTGTTTGAGAAAGTACTTTTGACCATGCTGAATAAATGGATCTGCCCTGATGCAAGTGGCTCCCTCTTTTGCTCAAAAGGTGTTAGAGTAGGACCGCATTTAGATATGAATACATCCTATTGCAAAGTTCCTGACTAAGCCAGACACAAGAAGACTGGGTAAATTGGATAAATACCCCTGTATAGCTAGCTTTCCACAGTTTTCCTCCAAAGAAACATAGAAAAGATGGGAGTGGTTGAATATGGTGGAAAGACCAGAAGATTATGAACCACAAGGCAAATTTGACAGAATTTGTTGAAGACATTTGGTTGGGGGTAAAGGTCCGACACCACAACAGCCAGTGCCCATGTAATTTCCTTGAAACAACTACACGATTCCAGAAATACAACGCACAACAAACTGATGGCTGAACTGTGTGAGAGGGCTGAGGATCAAGTGACCTACCCAGCAAAGGAGAAAGGCCAATTGCCAAGTATAAAGCGGGGGTGCGATCAGTGCGTGGCAGTGGTAGATCACAGTACTAGCTAATTTTGACCAAAGCTATTAACATTCACACAGCTGGAACCCAGGTTTTAATTGGGTTACCTGGTATAGGTAAGGCTAAAGCTCAACAAGTAGTAGACCTAAGTGAGCAACTCGCTATTGATGGTGAGTCACTGACTTACCAATCTTTAGTAGACTCAGGCATTTTGTCCAAGGAATCCTGGGATAGGATTATTGCAGACGGATTAATTACTCTTGAGCCTGCTGATGTTCCTGAGGTTACTTACCCAGTGAGTCAACTTCCTGTGTCTATTCAGGATATGATGCAGCAGTTGATGGCACTAATGATGCCAGTGATGATGCAGCTAATGTCCCAACAATTCTTGCAACACGTAAGTTTACAGTTAGATCAACAAGTTAACCAGCAAGTCAACCACCTGCAGCAACTGATGACTCAACTGATGGATGAATTTGAGAGTAAGAATACCATTTAGCCAACTTCAGCGGGCACTATACAGACATCAACACCTCGAAATTATAATAAGGCAACTGTGACAAGTTCTGTGGATGATGAAAATTATACATTGGCACCTCCCCCTTCAGTAACAATAATTACCCGGCCTATGTGGAGCAGTGCTCCCAAACAGCACAATCAAGGGGTAAGAGTTGCAAGTGCAGGTCTAGCCACAATTACGTCTACCGATTTTACATCACTGTCACTTATACAGGCTTCCCAGGTGCAGCAGCCAGTTAAGCAAGCTACAGCGATACAGCAGTCAGTGGTGACAGGTACACAGACACAGGTGGGTGCACAGTATCGAGTACCAAGTGGGAATGGATTACCGCCAGTGGCACCTGTGTGTTGCAGTGCCACCACAGGATTTCAATGCACCTCCACCGGGGTATCAATTTCAAGGTCAATCTGTATATACAGGTCAAGCCTATCAAGGTCAAGGTCCAAGTGGGTATTTAATGACAACACAACCATCTATTTATGGTACACAGACTACTGTCTTAGGACCACAAGAGGCCTATATGGGTTCGCCAGCATCAATGGGAACACCAGGACACCCACACCATAATATGCCACTACCGAAGTTTCAGTTGCATTTTGCAACACCTGATACACAACGTAATGAAGGGCCTGTGGCTGAACAGAATGTTATACCACAACAGCCTAGTGTACCCCAACAGGTTGGGCCACAGGTAAATATACCTCAACATGTACCACACCCCAATGTACCCCAACATGTTGTGCCACAGATTAACATACTCCGTCATGTACCACAGCTGAATGTACCTCAGTATAACTTATCACAGTACACTGGTGTACCACAGCACAATGGTGTACTGCTGGGAAATGCTTTGCAACCAAATGCATCACAATACAATGTGGGACCGCAACACAATGTTGGACCTCGGTACAATGTGGTAATACAGAATTTTCAACCTGTGCCACCACCACAAGTACAATAACCTGGAAATGTACCACAGTATGGAATAGAATAATCTGGTAAAAGCCCTGATGCACCTCAGTATGGTATGGGTCAACCAGTTGTACCCCCTGTTCCACCTCAACTGCCCCAGGTCCTGGCTAGGAATAACCAAGGCTGGCGGGATCCACCTTCACCCAAAATGGCTAGCTATGATGGAAAGCAGGACTGGAGACCTTCTATTCTGCAATTCGAGCAGCGGGCAAGGTGACATGGATGGAATCAACTGGAAAAGCTGGAAATACTAACAGACAGCTTGAGCGGGAGAGCGCTAGACTTTTTTTGGCAGTCTGGACAATGAACTGAGACTGGATTATCCGAGGTTAGTAGAAAAAATGGATCATCGATTTGGACGAAAGGATCCTCCAGCAAGTGTGAGGCGACAATTGTCAACTCTAAAACAGAGAGCTGATTCAGTCCTTAGAGGAGTTTGCAGATCCATGAACAACACTATGAAATCATGTTCGGGGGAAAATCAGGGGAGTGTCCTTCGCTGAAGAAGTGGAAGAGTTTCCTCTCAGAGCAACATCTATACATCTAAAAGAAAGGAAACCCTTGGATCAGAGGTTAGCTGTATTAATGGAAAAGCCTAACTCATTGCCGTGAAAGCTGGCATAGAGGAATGACTAAAAAGTATGGCTGGACTTCTCAGAAATTTCATGGGTGCACGTCAGCAGCAAAGAACTTCCCAAAGCCCTGTTAATAGCTCTTACAAGTTCAAGAAGCATGTGGGACTTAGTATGCCACCTAGGGAGAAAGGAGCCTGCTATACCTGTGGGAGTTCAGTGCACTTTGCCCGGGACTGCCTCGAAAAAAAGTCACCTAGTTCCCCAAAGGTAGCTTCTCAGGATAACTCTCCAGGGAAATTAAACCAGAAAGGGTTGTAGGTGCTGGCCACCCAGCAACCACAGCCAGCAGTGAGGCCAGAAGAAGTCTGTACTTACAGAGAATAGCCACGTAGATAATGTAAATAACCATGTACATATTGTAAATACTGATGTAAATGCTTCTCTGTTAAGGGAAGTTATTTTCAAAAGAACAAAATGGTTCAACATCAATTTACCTATAGCTGTGAATTTTATAGACACACAAGCTGTAGTAGACATGGCTGCCCAAGTAACAGTGATAAGTGAGGACTTAGCCCGGCAGATTTAACTTGAATCTACAAGAACTTCCACTTAAGGGTGCTGAAAAAGGGTGCAAAATGATAGTATATCTGGCAAAGGATATGCAAATAACCATTGGAAAAAAGGCATATATTTCTGATGTCTTTGTGGCATCCATCACTGATCCAATCTTTCTGGGTCTAGACTTCCTGATATCTCATGATTGCATTGTCAACTTAAAAACAACCTAGGCATTATAGAAGATAACATTGTACCAGCAATACCTTGCTGTTATGAGGAGTCTCAACAGGCAGTTCGCAAGGTTGTATTGGATCAAAGATTGGTTATTCCACCAAATAGTGGGATGCACAGCATAGTAACTATTAAGGATGCAGAGATTGGGGATTATGTCGTCACACCCATTCCCGACAAGCCAGAATTAGTTTGCCTACCATTATAGTACAAGGACAATCACAAGTCTCCATGGTTTTATATAACCTCAGTGACAGATTTATCACTCTGAAACCTGGAAAGTTGATAGGCTGTGCTGTGTTGCTGGACAAAGTTATATCAAGACTTTATCCAGTCTCAAATGATGATTTCCTGGATAACAGCATGTTTGCTGGGTAGTTGTTCTGATGTTTGGCAGGGAAGTATTCTCCCC